>JAJMAO010000107.1:0-54459 GCA_030572575.1 Scheffersomyces insectosa
TGCCTTCTAGGAGGACTTGGGATTGGGTGGGTATAAGTGGCTGTCTGACAAGTTACACAGTCCTTGGATTTCTATTGAAATCTTTGGCTGGGCAACTATCGAAACCTTTGGTGATGCGTCGACCAGCAATCAGGTGTGAAGTTGCATATGCTTCTTCGCTCTACTACGCTATAATGAAGAAAACTCCAGTCATTCGCGAGAATGGTTTTAGAGTCTGATTTTTTATAGTGTAATCGAGTGAAAATAGAGTGAAAAATTACTAGTATTTGTAGACTATTAATAAATCTCATGTATCATTGCTGTTAGGTATTATTGCATTAATGTTACTCTAATGGGCTGAATATATAATGATATTAAACCTAAACTAATGCCGATGGGTGTTTGGCAGGATATTCATATAACTTGTAGTAGTCAACGACCTGTCCGTTCAAGTTGTTTTCACCTTCAATTGGCAAGTAGAACACATTTCTAAAGTTGATGTCACCAAGAACCCAAAAATCTAACCAATTTTGTTTCAATCCGTAATCAGTTGGGATTTCGATGTTGTTTAACGAAGAATAGTCATTTGAATCAGCACTGTTAGCACTGGAAAATAACGAAGTCACACTCAATTTAATAGTGATGAGGAACTGATCCAATCCAATCAAATTCATACATGCTTTCAACTCAGAATCATGTCTGTGAGGAGCATTTGATGTTGGTGGAGGAGAACTGAAACCATCGAAATCTCTAGGGACTGTGGAGTGGTTGAAGCGGGAGCTGTTTTGAATTTTGTTATTTAAGGTACTGAATTCGAAGGTTGTCACACCTTTCAAGATTTGGAAAGTCTGAACAACACATAAGAAAACAATCCAAATGTATTGCAACCAGCACCACATCAACAAATTGAAGTGGAAATGATGGTTCTTGTAACCATAGCAAAGTTCGTCTGATAAAATCAGGCAGAAGATTCCCTCATCCTCTGACTCATACCCTTCTTCGAGTTTATCGAAGTATTTGTATGTCAAGTAAGTAAATGTAAGAATAATCAAATTCAAGGAGTAAACGAAAGTCATAAATAGTTTATGGTTTCTCACTCCAATTTCATTGTATACCCATGGGCAATAGTGATCAAATCTTGCAACCAATTTCTTATTGTGCTTGGAGTATCTAGATCTCAATGGTTTTCTAATGAAAGTGTTCACGCAGAAATGGTCAATATCAAACTTACCGAGCTTGAGTAGGTCTGTAACCTGCGAGAGAATAATGCTGTTGTCCGCTGGAATAGGAACAAATCCTGGATTAATAAACATGGCTTTGAAGAATGACCAGGACAACAAACCGATGAGAACTGCTAAGATGACGTTGCCAAAAAAATGACTAAATATGGTAGTTGGAATAATATTATGGAGCCAAACAAGTATGGCCCAGAATGTAGTAGCAGAGAAAATACCTGCCATGAGTGGAGACTTCGGTACAGCTTTGTCTTCTGGTAAATAAGTTGGAATTATGAATCTTGCAACCAGATAAAGTCCACCAGCAAACACGATAAGTGAAAAGAATAGCTTAGGAATGGCAAAGCCATCGCTCCAAGAACAGATAGCGAAAACAATTGGAAGTAACACATATGGTGATAAGAAAGTTAAAATCTTACCAAGCTTTGGTTGGATGAGTCTTGATCTCTTTCCCCAATTATACTTCGCATCCCTTCCGTCTTCTTTTAGCACTTTAATCCAAGTAGCGTAACAATTCATATCCTTAGCTATGTCAAATGTGTTCTTACCTTGGTCATTCTTTGCATGGATGTCAGAACCAGCCTCCAATAAAGATTTCAAAACAATCTTGTGGCCCTTCATGAATGCCCAGTGGATAGGAAGGAAGAGGGTATCGTCTACCTTAGTGATATCAGCACCAAACTTCAAAAGGGCATTGATAGTATAAACATCTCCTTGATAAGCAGCCCAGTGCAAAGACGTACGACTGCATCCATCTGGTTCGTCGATGTAGATCTTTTTCTTTGAATTCTCGTCACAACAAGTGAGCAACATATATACCACTAATGTGATATTAGAACTATGCACAGCCAAATGCAAGGCATTGTATGCCTGGGCATCTCTAATGGTAGGATCTGCATTCGTCTGAGACATCAAGAAGTCTGCAATGTAAACGAGACCATTTCTACAGGCCCAATGCAACGGAGAGGCTCTTAAGTCTCCACCCAAGAAGTTGGGGTCAGCACCAACCTCAATCAAGTACTTGACCAAGGTGAGTCTGTTATTAATACATGCCCAATGCAAACCGGTAATTCTGTCGCTGAAAGTGTCGTTTGGGGCTACTTTATGTGACGTGATGAATTGTTTTACAATAGTTAAGTTTCCCTCCTGACATGATGTCATGAACTTCGCTAAATCAGGGTTCAAATCTTGTTCTGTTGGTTCTTCTTTAGAAGTTGCCGGTATATTATCGAGGTCATCTTTGTTGGTATCCAATACAGCATCTGTAGATTGAATGGACTGTGCATCGAATTTTTTGTCTTGGACGGAGAGATTGTTATCAATGTCATTGACGGTATTCGCAATTTCAGATTCAATGGCAGCATCACCATTTGAATCCGGTAATTCCAGATCCAACTCCCTCGCCACTCCATTTGCAGTAGTTTCCTTTGATTCCTCGGTGTTTGAATCCTCTTTTGTTGATTCCAATTCTGTCCCATTTGACTTTTCGGCGGAGGTTGATTCGGGAATCGTTTCTGTCGCAGTATTCAATGATTCTGGACGATCCAGAGTACCATTAGACAGTTCATTGGTACCGTCGGTCGTCTCATAGAGTGCCAGTTCCGAAATCGTAGCGGAATCGCTACTTACTTCTGTGCTTTCCTTGGCTGTTTTGCTCATTACTGTGAAAGCTGTCGTTTGATCTCTACAAGTCGATCAATAAGCTGTTATAACCCAAAACAAAACGGGTTTTCTTTGCGGTTTTCTTCTCAATTAAGCTCTGGTTCACTTGGGAAGCCACGCACAACTATATTTCACGTCTGAACCGAACTTCGTCCCTCAGAAATGCCCTCTACCACAAAGAAACAACAACCACTAATCTATAATTAACGGTAATCAAAAGTTCGATTCGGTTTTTCTTTTGGTAAGAGAGGTTCCTGCAGAGGGTGCGGCGGCTGGATTTGCAGCTTATGATGACCGTCTGGGCTGTACCGTGGAAAGAGGCTACGGAATAGAGAGAGTCGCTACTGGGGTTGATAGTGGTTGTTGGGGGCTGACGGGGTGGGAGTGTGCTGGTTAGGAGAGAATAGGGAAAAAATTTGGAAAAAGCTGAGGAATAACGTAGAGTCTTTGGGCTGATGTAGTTACTAGTGGTTGTGTGCGATGTCTGTTAGCTTTCATACATAGTGAGTAAAGGAATTTGCAATTTTGCAACTTGTTTCTGCACCGCCTCAAGATGGGTATTACGACTATGAAATGCTACTCGGTGTTATTAACACGATACGTCTTGTACTTATCTGATTAACTATATTGGCAGCTTACTAAATTCCATTCAATTATGGGCTGCGAAAAAACTATATATACTGTTCTTTACTATCCTAATTACCAATTGAGGTGAGTTCGGGTATTAACCTCAACGTTCAGTACTTGGTCTTAACCTAGATTTTGGAATATTTGTGCTCCGCTAGACAATATTGTACTCCTATTACTCGTTCTCCAAGTCTTTCTCCGTTATTCCAGACTTCTTCAAAGAACGTAAGCTTCTGGTGGCACCCTCTTCTCTGAACACGGGGTTATTGGCATCTGGAATTCCATGCTGTGACACGACAAAACTGTCGTCTGCGTCATTGACTCCGTCAATGGTTGATTTCTCTGAAGGAAAGTTGAGAATGGAGTCTGAGTTGGAGTTTTCAATCGACTTTAATTCCCTAGAGCCGGCAGAAGTTACCACAGTTGTGGGGCTGGTTTGTGTTGTACTTACTCCGCTGGTGATTGAGGGTTGGAAAGAACTCCCGGAAGAGCTGGAATGACTCCTAGATGACTTTTGAAGGTAAGTCCTGAACTGCTCACCTGCCTTCTTGGCATTGGGCTTTAAAGTTTCGTCTACGTAAGGCTGAATCTTGTCGTTTATAAAGTTTGGTCTGACTTCTTCCTTGGTAATTAAACCAAGATTCTTCTGTCCCACTCTGATCAAATGCTTCTCCAACAAAAGATAGTTACGCAGATTGGACTTGTACCCTATTTCGATTAAATCACCCACGATTGGAATCAATCCGAGCAAGAAATCGATAACGATGTTCACAAGGGATAAGATCTGCAAATCCAAAGGGAATCCGTCTTCCAATTGACGTGCCAATTGGAGCAATTCAAGGGACCAATAGGCAGATACGATGGTACCAAATATAGGGATCACTCCTACAATGTTGGTCCAGCCAAATTTCACTCCAAAGAGACTAAACCACATATCGTAACGATAAGCACGTTTCTTGAACTTCTCCAAGATCTTTAAGTCGTGGTCGCTAATTCCATCAGGAATTCGTCTAGCGATTCTCTTGTACTTAACTTTGCCATTGACGTTGTCAATGGGTACGTATTCGTTGTAGGGGTCCTCAACTCCAAATCTGTTCCATTGGTTATCCTTGAGGATTCTATTGGTAATGTATTTTAAAATAATAGAAGCCATTATTGCAAGCTATATCCTATACCGTCTTGGTTACTGCATTCGTAAATTTTGAAAAATTATCACTGTGGATTTGGGGCTCTTTTAAATGTGGATTGGTTCCGTTACAGTAGTAGCTCATACTGAATTCCTATCATGTCTTCAGGCATATAACTGAAATGTACATCAGTTTCAATTGCTCCCTTTAAGGTTGCTGTTCTAGCGGGATGGATCTGAATAGAGATACGGCAACGGTGAATGCACGACGGTATGGTAGCAGCGTCAGTATTGCTATTAATATTAAAATTATTTCTGTTATTATTCCTTCTCGCTATGAGCGTTGTATTGCTGCTTGCTACATGGCAGACGTGCCTACGTTCCGTACCTTAATTACTGGGACCCTTGCAACAGTTTACGCACCTTCCGTACAGATTTTTGTCTTTCGTTCGTCGTCCCTTCTACTGTCACCATGATTTCTCTGTAACTCCAGTTCATTCCACTAATCATCATTCCTTCTCTCCTCCTCTCCTTACTCTTCTTGCTCCCCTTCTCCTGCTGAGCCCACTGCATACTTCAGCTGCACGGTTGACTAAACTACCGAAAGAGAATCTTTTTTCGCTGGTACTCCTGAGTTAGAGAAATTCACGTGACCCGGTCTCCCCTTAAATTCGCATGTGATCCGGATAAGAACCCTTTTATCTAGTGAATATCAGGATTTTACCGTTTTCTAATTTACACACACATACACTTTACACATATACCGTTGTTTCAGAACATTGCAAGTTCTCGGTCCTTCACCTGTGCACCAGCAGTTATATAAGCAAGAACAGCGAAGTCAGTTTTGGCTTTTGTCTCGTTGTCGTGCCACGGTTGAGCGACATTTCAAGGTTGAGGCGTTACTAGGTGGTTACATATTAGCTACCCAGATCAGTTGCAAACAAAGCATGGTCGTTCGTTCTGTGCTCAGAACAGTCATCAGCAAGGTCCCCTATTCTGATCATATGCCAGACATAGTCACCAGTATACTACTGGAGCAGAACTACGACGAAGAAACAAGAACTCCGTCTTTGGACAGACTCCCACTTGATCGCTCTGAAGACGACTTGCAATACCACGCAAGGAGCTTGAGCCCAAAGGAAAAGATCCACCACAAACTAATAAACAACCGGATGAGAGAAGTGCCAGCTCTCAGCAATGCCTTGAATAGGCAGCTCAATAAAGTGGATGAAATGGACGAAATAGAATATGAACAACTGACGTTAGCAAGCAAAGAGGGGGAGGAAGGATTAGTGAACTACCTCAACTACTGTGACACTTGCGATGCGATTCCACTAAATACCAAATTAGGGATCAACAAGCTAAACGATAATAAAGTTGTCATTATCAGTCACAGTCGTAGGGAATCTGTGAATAATACCACGAACTCCATTTTTGAAGGAACAGGAAGCGTGCTTCCTCTCAACGAGAATACTTTAATAGAATCTTCCAACAATTCTGTGGTAATGGACCCTTGGGCCCTCAGACAACATAGTCGTCAACAAAACTTCCCATCTACTGCCGAACGGAATTTACGTACCCAAGAGTATCTAAATGAGCAAAACAATAAGTTCGATACGTTGATAAGTAATAACTTGAACATAGTCTTGAAGGAATACGAGAAGCCTGACGAGTTGGATTTGACAACAAACCTCGGGCTCATGCGCTATTTGTATAGAAACACTACGGATCTGATTGTTTCGCGTATTCCATTCGGCACAACAATAAGAAAAAGAATTGGACGTAGCAAACCCACCGACGCTGATAAAATTACAGCAATGACTCCACGAACAATAAACCAACCTCAATTGTCTCCCATTCCAGAGCTGTATATTGCAACTAGTACTCCAAATTCTAACCTTGAGCCACCATTTACTCCTGATGATAATCAATATGATAATGAAGTTAGTGTAGAGTTGTTCATTAACTCGCTAGACCAGGAAACAAAATTGGCGTTATTGGCGCAACTCAAGCTTGATTTGCAAGAGGAGCATGTACAAAAGGAGCAAGAGGATCAAAGACCAACTAGCGGTGCAAGTGAGGAAAGCAAAATCACTCTGACGACAGGCTATGGACTGGCAATCGACAAGTTCCAGGAATTCTTAATAATTTGGATTAAGCTTTTCATTACTAGTTTGAAATTGATGATTCCATTAACAAAGTACATTTATCACAAATTTAAAAATAACGAATTCTACATTCTCAACAGCAAGAACATGAACAATATATTCGACACTATGTTGCGAAGCATGAACTATTTGGAGAAGAAACTTAATAACAACGAAGAAATGATTGACAAAATTTACCGACAGGATGGTTCTCATGACAACGCATACAACGAAAATTTCGATAACATATATAAAGAAGTCTCTGAAAATGTTAGCAGCTACGTTAATGAACTGATCATGAACGCCATTGGAGTCGCAGAACAAGATAAGACCTTAAAGGGGATGACTGTTCAATACGTGCTATCTAGGTATTTACCGGGGCAAAACCAGCGGAGCAAGGACGATTTTTCTGATCCAAAGTACAATATTTACTTTTCAGCAGCACATAACCAACAGGGCGTCAGTGGCAGTACAGCTACTATAACCACTCGTCCAAACTCATCACCAGCTTCGTTACAGAGCAGTGATTCATATTCGTCTGAACATCAATCATCTGAAGAGAACTTAGAAGATCTTTCTATACTCAGGATAGCTCAACAGTTTGTCGATGAATTTGGCCCATGAACTCAAACCTATTTATTAGTACATAGTGTGTATTTACTGTTAAGGATGCATATGTACGTTGAAAATTAAGTATCGTAGTGCTATCAAATGAGATAATGATGAAGATCGTAAATTATGGCGTAAAGGACAATCTCGTAAATTCAACTCTACATTATTTTGATTTGAATGATTTGCGTAGAATTGCTGCAAAATTACTTCAAACCACTGGATATTACAATAAACGTCAATCCTCTCAGATTTCTTTGAATTTTGCCTTATTCAAGCTCAAATCATTCCATAGCACTATTATCCTACTGTACTATCATATATACCACCTTATAGTGGTATAGGTTGATACTTTTACCATTTTCCATCTGTTTATTACAACATCCCAACCTCCATAGCTCTCTACAACACCCGTGCCGCAGCTAACTACTGTCCCGAAAAGCAGGAGAATGCCCAGAGATCCCGTTTCCAAAGCAATAATGATCAGGATAAGATCCCTCCCGTTCCTACATAACGGAATTCTTCTGCTACATGAGACAATCGCCAACCCCCCTTCTATGGAAATGACAGCACAGTGCTTCAGTGCACTTCCACTAGTAAATATGGACATGATACAAACTCATAGTACCATGGGAGGGGCTGTAGGAATTGATAACGGAGAGAGTAAGGATTCAGGGCGACGGTCCACACGGGGCTGCCTGTGCCTGTGCTACAGAATTGGCTGTTGTATCTTTCCGCTTATTCCTGAAACACATACAAGATCTCAGCCACGAACAGAAGTCCTACGCTATCAGAGAATCGACAAGTTTAACCAGGAGCGTCCTAATTTTTCACACTCATCAAAAAAAGGGGGGTTGTGAGAGAGCCAATTTGTCTGGTTCGGGAAAAATGACAACTGGGCGAGACATTTGCTTGCTTGAGGCCACTTAGTTAAGCGTCAACCTGGGCCCACTATGGGATTGTTTCCACAAGGAATTGTTCACGACACCAAACAATAGAATAGTTCTGAGCCGACAACGTTTCCAGCTTTCACACCTACATTGCGCCAGCGAACAACTTCCCTTTCCGGTTAAACAAAATCCTTACTAGTGGGACACATCAGAATTCTGTGGGAAAAAATAGGAGATGGTACAGCAGAAATGTCATTGTTACAGGAGAAATCGAGCCGCCTCGAAAGGTTACCCGGATATGTTCACCATAGCTAATAACCCTCTCAGCCAATAGAAACAGCTTCCGGCACCTCCTGCAAGCAATGCGGGACGCCCAAATAATAATCCAATAAATTGCCTGGTACACGTCACCCTTTCCCCGTTAGACAGTCCTCCATCGCTATTCCCTCCCCTTCCCCCTTTCCTAACTCTATATATAGTTTGCTGTCCCTATAGTTTTTGGTTGCAGTCACTCCTTTTCTATGGAAATCCAGGTTTTCTTTGGTACTTGCACGCACCCTTCCATAGAACGGATACAATCTCCTGTTCTTCCACCTTTGACTTCAGGAGTCGAATAATTTATTACCACTTTCTTTCTTAAGTTTTTTTTCCCTCCCTTTTTCTTCTCCTCCTCACACACTAAGTGTTTTTACAACAGCTTACACACAAACATATATTCTTACCCTAGTCTTTTTATATAGGTTTTACTTATATAAATCAGTCTATTTTGGTATTTATATCTACAAGAGCAGGTCAGTTCAGTCAGTTGTCCAGTTTGCCAGCCCGTTATACCTCGAGAAATCATTGGTATACGTCCTCGCCACCCATCTGCTTCGCTGTCCTTTTTGCCTCACCCAATTTTTTCTGACGCCTTGATTGGTTGATTTCAGAAGAGTGAGAAAAGTTTTCTTGTTGCCGACACGCTCCTCATCTGTGCAGTACCGCGAACTTTCGGTTTCAGTACACGACTCGGTCAGACATATAACCACAGGTTGCAAAATGGCTTTATGTTCCCAGGCTTTCAATAGCTCTACCAAGCGTAGTTGTCACTTCAGCGGTAGTGGAAACGGTTACCAGTCAAAACAACATCCTACCAAGAAGTTGTGCTTGGCTACCGGCTTCCACAGCCCCGTGCTTTCTGCAAAGAAATCGGTGTGCGTCTACTCCTCGTCGGAGGAAGACGATGATTCGGCTGATGAGCAATCGTGCTACAACGCCGACCAGATCAGAGCCAAGAGAAGAGCCTCTACCAGAGTCTCTTTCTCGTTCAACTCAGAGTTGACCAAAGCTATTTCCCAATACAGTGATGACGAAGAAGAAGTTGCCTCTGACATTTCCAGAAAGAGCAGCAATGCTAACTTGTCCAGAAAGGGAAGTAACTCTGACAACATCAGAAACATCAATAACCCTTCGTGTGCTGTTTCCTCGGCCGTTGCAGCAGCTGCAGTTGCCGCTGTTGCTCGCCATGGTAATACAGACGAAGACGAGGACACTGTCCTCGACAACTTGGACTGCAAATTGTCTAGCAGTCCAATCACATCACATCTTTCCTTGAACATTGCTCAGGGTTCTAACAACATCAACAGTAAGAGCTTCCTTCAGATTTCGGACAGTTCTAAGAATTCCACTGTTGTCAGAAACAACTCGATTCCAGACACTGACAGAGCTGCTAGATCGCGTTGTTTTGAGTACTTGGTTGGTGCTATTGATGAAGCTTGGGCCAGATACTGCGACGTAACTGCTTACGTTGAAGATGAGGTCTATGGCTACAATACCCCAGCCTCCGTTGCTACTGATGATGAGGACTACTTTGAAAACACCACTGATATCACCGACTACGAGGATGCCGACTTTGAAGAACATCATCACAAGAAACAAACACAGTCACAAACACAAATCAGACCAAGACCAAGCATGACTGCTAGCTCTTCTACATCGTCCACCAACTCCAAACAAAACACAGCTTCTTGCCAATTGCAAGCCTTGAAAGACCGTTTGACTAAGGCCAAATATTACTTACAGGACTTGGTTGACTCCGATGACTTTTCAGAGGTTAACTCCTTCTGGAAGCGTTGGGATATGATCAAGTATGCTACTATTGAGTTGGTTGAGGACGATGATGACGACGAGATAGTGGAGACCACTATCGACGAGTTGGAAGGCGGCCGCTTGTTCGTGAACTAAATTAGTTCATACAGCTTAAGAAATGAAGACAGTTACAGGTAACTACTTCTGTGAGTGTCACGACACTTCACTTCCTATATATTTGCTTTCCCGCCCAGAAGGAGAAAGAAAAAAAGCATTAGAATTCTTTTCATCATTATTATATCTTATTGTTCCTTTATGTCGGTTGTTTTCCTTCTTTTTTTGAGTTTCAGTTATTGGGTTGTTGATTTTTATATTTTATTATTCAGGGGCGATAGCTTCTGTTATGGGTATGATGAAACTTTAAGTTATGTATATTAATACTTCATTATATAGTTTTTGAATAGGTTTAAATTATATACTTGTACCATAGTATCAATAAAGCAAAAAAAAAAATACAGCGTAGGATTGTCTCCCTTTTGTATAGTGGCGCCTCTGTGAGGAGTATAGTGAACGGACTAATGATATCCAACAATGAATATAAAAACAAAAAACGCTTTTACTGAGATTTCGCAGCCGATTGTTGAGTGCCTATGTAAGCGGTGCCACTATAGCGCAGGGAGAACGATAAGCACAACGGGGAAACGAGGGAGTGACAAAAAGAAGTAAGCTGTTCCCGACAAATCAAAGAAATGGCAAGTGTCTTTTGTCGAAATACGAAACTACGAGATTCTATCTCGATCTCACTTATCTATAATCTTCAATCTACGCATTACACAACTAAGCATCTAAGCATCAAACAAATATCTCAAACATTGCGTTCCATATTATAAAAGATCCACAGTTAGCCATATCTAGCATTTCTTATCGTCCTCACTCCTCGACGCAGTACCATTTTCACTCCCCTCGCTACCGTCGCTGGCGGTTTCGCACTGTACCTTTCCACGGCACTGAAATTCACAAATCCTGTTCTCACCACGGATTCTCAATTCGTGTGAATTTTACTGAGAGAGCATACGTAGCTGTTCCTGAAGATACGATAGCATCAGAAGTGTTTTACACAGATACATATCGTCTTCGCAACCAATTGCTATAATATGAAGGTCTCATCGTTAGTCACATACTCTTGTGTTTTATTGTCCAACTACATCGGCGCCGTCGTGGCTGCCGACAGTGGACTCCAGATCGGTACGTATCGAAATTTTTCAGTCTTTCAGTACGAAAGTACATACACTAACAGCAGTATAGGCATCATTAAGGCCGTTCCAGAGGAAGAGTGCTTGGTTAAGACCAAGGCCGGTGACGTGATCAGCGTCCACTACGAAGGTACCTTAGAAGACGGTACTATGTTCGACTCGTCGTATAGCAGAGAGCAACCAATCTCGTTCCAATTAGGAGCGGGCCAGGTTATTCCAGGCTGGGACCAAGGTTTGACCAGAATGTGTATTGGAGAAGTCAGAAAGTTGACCATTCCATCGGATTTGGCATACGGAGACAGAGGTATTGGCCCAATTCCTCCAAAGGCCACTTTGAGTACGTATAAAATCGAATGAGATAGCATAAATTGCTACTCCGACAGAATCTACATGTAGGAACAATCATACTAACCCAACACTAGTTTTCACTGCCCAATTAGTGGACATTGAAGGTGCCGAGAAGTACCAGGAGCCAGAAGAGTCCGTTGAAGATAAGCCCGTTGAAGATAAGCCCGTTGAAGAGGAAACTGCTGAAGAATCTGAGCCAGTTGCTGAAGAAGCTGCTGAGCCAGAGGCCGAGGAGGCTGATGAAGACGTCGCCCACGACGAATTGTAAGCATACAACCTGAAACTTATCTAGATCATCTAGTACATCTATATTTTATAAAATAAACACATTATGTGCATTACAATTGATATTGACGGGAGAATCCTTGTCTCTTAGATATAGTATTAGATATCGTATTAGATATCGTAGATTGAACCCAAGAAGCCCAATTCGCTCTATTTCAACTGGGGATAAACTATGATCTCGTTCCAAATTCAACTCAACCGCATCACTCCAGCACTCACCTCCTCCTTCCCTTCACCATATATCCAACACATAGTCACCCGCGTCTTTAGCTACAATACAAATGCAAATATGACGTACACATACCTCCTCCGCGCACTCTATCATACCACCACAGAGCGCCCAATTAGTACCGATATACGAGGTCATCCCAAAGCCGGGGTCAAGTCACGTGTGTAAGTTGGCACTGAAAAATGTGGGATGCTTTCATCCTTACAGTAAATGATACATGGGTTTATCTTGAGTGTTGATGATCTGGTTGTCAGGAGGTCGCAATTGGTAAAACGTGGGTATATTAGTCAGTCAGTTTGTATTAATTCGTAGTCAATTCGCTATCAGTCCATATTTGCTCCCCAGAAATTAAGTATACACTAAGACTTAACAATTGAGTACTATTCTCATCTGAGACTTAAAACTAAGATAAGCAATCATAAATGACAACACTAAGAAGATTCTACAAACCACTCCAGGAGTTCATTTCCGCCCCATCGGACTTCAAACTCATTTATTCAACCGGCAAAGAAAACAAGTTCGTAGCTAGTGGGATCAAGAGAATATGCGTTCTTGATTCATCGTTCAACCCTCCTCACTTGGGCCATTATGCTCTAATCAAAGAGTCACTTTCCCATATATATAGCCCCGAAGAGAAACCGGAGGAGAGAGCCATATTGTTATTGCTCTCGGTGAAAAACGCTGACAAGATCAATCCGGCCCCAGAATCATTCGAGAACAGGTTGGAGTTAATGTATCTCATGGCCCAAGACCTAGCCATCAAGTTCCCAGATACAAAACATATAGGAATTGGCTTGACCAACCATGCAAAGTTTGTGGACAAATCAGTTTCTATCTTGAACTATTTGCATAATAGTGGAGTAGATAAGAACCAGATGAAATTGACCTTTTTGGTGGGTTTCGATACCTTGGTTAGAATTTTCAATCCAAAGTACTATTTACCAGATAAGTTGTCGAATTCACTTGAGGAGTTTATGAAATCTACTGATTTGTTTTGTTTAACAAGGAACGACGACAAAATAACAATAGATGAACAGAGTAACTACCTTACCGATATAAAGGAAGATAAGCATGAGCACATTCCAACACACTGGTCGGACAACATCTTTTTGATCAAGAACTACAGTGCTAATGTAGGACTAATAAGTTCTTCCTCTATCAGAGCCGATATCATTGCTAATAACGACAATTGGCAGGATAAGGTTATCCCAGAAATCAGGGACTTTATTATAAATGAAAAATTATATTCACCCAAAAAGAAGATCTAACATTACTTTATGTATCTAATGACATAGCATATATAACGCCAATACACTCATAAGTGCAAAATGACTGAAGGAAGACTTTAATGCTGTAGATGCACTTGAATGGTACTTAATGCCAAAAGTCTGCTGTCCTCCCTTTTTGGAATCGTTTTGTTCGTTTGTCTTATTACTGTCAGTAGGAGTATTTGCAACTATTCTTTCATTGTTAGCATTAATGCATTCAATTTTCCCACCTCTGACAACAGAGCTGATCTCGCTTTTCGACCATTTGGAGCAATCAAAGGAGGTAGCAGTAGAGTGGACCTGAGCGCTTCCTTTTACTAGCTTCAATTGCTTCAAGCTCGTTTCCTTGATATTACCTACCATTTCAATAGCTCCACCAATAATTGCCAACTTTGGAAAGAAATTAACCTTATCAATGCTTGTATTATTGACTAATACCAAACCTCCACCAATTTCACTGGTAACTGGAAACTCAACGTGATTAAGCTTGTCGTTCTTCAATAGACTTAAAGTTCCACCAATAGTTTTCAACTTAGGCAATTTCAAATTGGAAAAATGGTTATTGAAGAAACTAACAGATCCGTTAACAACTTCAAGTGCTCCTAAATTCAAGTCAGCGATGTCATGAAAACTTACGTTGTTTGCACTTCTCAACTTAGGCAACGACACTACTACATCTGCTTGGTTGGCACCAATATGAAGTTTTCCATCCACCTGTTCCACATTAGAAGTAATGGATTGTAAGAATCTGTTGTTGTTGATATCAAGTATGTCTAGCTTGTTGGACAAGAACCCAGAAAATCCTGTCAAGGATGTGTCAGAAACAGTAATGCTTTCAATATCTCTAATTTCGTTGCTGAGATGAACATTGCTCAAAATAGGAAGAACTCGCCAATCAAGTACCTTGACTGATCTTAAGGAAGGAAGGGAAACTAAGGATAATGATGTTAACTCTTTCAAGGTAAAGCGCTGAGAAATTGAAGATAATACTGGAGCTTCGAATCTAACGAGCTCTGGACATTTTCTGACCGTCAAACTGCCGACAATGGTTTCAATATCACCAAACGACAATAAGGGGTGCTTGAATTCTATAATTGTGATGTCTCCAGCTATGGTTTTGCAGTCAGAGATGGCCCTGACATCATTGGGAGTTTTAATTTCATAGGAGTCTTTCTTGCATTTTGCTGGAATGGAATCTCTGGATATTGGTACCGCTGTGTAGTTCGTACCGATGACACTCTCATGACTATTCACCATGCTATTGCGTTGAAGTAGGGGCCTGAGTTCATCAGGGTAGGATGTGATCCTGGATTGAAGTAATGCTCCGACAGGAGCAGTTTGTCCTTAACGTTGTTAGGAATATTCTTTCTAATAATCAGATTATTTGGGATACTTACCGCCAGCGGGTGAATTTTCTGTAGGATTGATATTTCCAGCAACCAATTCAAGAATTGGCCAGAGGAGCACAAGTGATAACATCCGCTTCTTATACATCATCATTTCAAGTATAGAATTGGTAATGTGAAGGGAAAACAACTATTCTGAAAGAGTATAAAAGCTTCCTTATCTAAGGCTTATTATAAGCGCTGAGTGCTGCAACTCATTTTTTGCACCCTTTACAATATGCAGATCACAGATACAGAATGCTATTATATCATAAAACAAGGACCTATATTGTAAGGAGAAAAAGAGAATGAGAGGGAAGGAAAATGGGAGAAAATGAAAAAACTAGATATATGCAATTGACTATCTGTACTTCGCGTCCTTCTCATCGTCGGAATTTCTGCGATTACTGGCATTGCTGGCATCCTCAAGATGCTCGCCGGTTGCCTTTTGGTTGTCAAAGCCATCCTCGTCGTAATGAATGCTGGTGATCTCACCACGTGTAACTTTGTTGATTTCAGAGTGATCTGGACATAATTCAGCACCCCTTCTTCCAACAAGGTACCATGGCAAATTGAAAACCTCTTCCATACTCTCAAGAGATCTACCAGAGATCTCAGGAATAAAGAACCAAGCCCAGAACAAAGCAACGGCACAAACACCAACAAAGAAATAGAAAGAGCCATATTTAGTTAAAGTAAGCAACATCTTTGGAACGGCCTTAGAATTACCATATTGATTGGCAAAATGTAAAACCATAATAAGAGATTGCCCAAAGGAACGGAGTTTCAACGGGAAGATTTCAGACCCTAACAAATATTGAACACTGTTAAAACCCATTGTCCAACCCATACCAGAGACAAATAAAGCGGCCATGGCTGCTCTACTGGCTGCCCTCTCTGAGGGAGACAAGACAGATCCCATGATAGTTGCGTGTGGAACAATTTGTAAGAAAATACCGAAGAATAAGATTGCAAGCATTTGAATAATAATTCCAATGTAAAGAGCCTTTCTACGGCCCATAAAATCAATTATAAAGAAGGCACTGAAGTAAGCAGAACAAAACTTTACAACACCAAGAATGACAGTCATCTTCATGACCTCAACACCAGTGATACCTGCAAAACTGAATAAATCGGCAGCATAGATAGTGATAGCATTTGCTCCACTCCATTGTCCGAGGAGTTGTGACATTGCACCGATCATAAAAAAACGATACCTGATGGACTTCACTGTTAAGATATCCTTGAACTTGTGGTACCAAGTGTAACCGTTAAGCGCTTCCTTTTCAACTAAGACTTGTTCATTAATATCATTAATCTCACCAACAACATAAGGGTGGTCTGGAGGTAATTGTCTGAGTTTACACAAATTCTTCAAGGCTTTGTCGTTCTGACCCACTTTAAGCAACCATCTTGGACTTTCAGTGCTGAAGAAAGTACCAATGAGGACGAGACCAGCCATAATAATTTTCAAAGAAATGGGAATCATCCATTGACTGTTACTAGTCCCGGAGATATGTTTAGCTGTTGCATAGTTGGTGGCATACGAAACAAAAATTCCAAAGTAGACAGCACCACTGAATAAACAACCAAAGAGACCTCTATAAGCTGGAGGGGCAACTTCAGACATGTATGTTGGACCAATAGTTGTTGTTTGACCAATAGCAAATCCCTCAAGTAATCTACCAGCGTATAGCTGACCAATGCTTCTGGAAGTCATTTGAATAACAGCACCAACTATCCAAAGAACGCAGACCTCTTGCAAGGCCCTAACCCTTCCTAACTTATCAACAGTATACATAGCAAGAATGGAACCTCCAACAGAGCCTAATTGCACCATTGCTGCAATGTTTGATTTCAAATCAGCAATTTGATGCTCATCCTTATTTGGGTCATTGAGGCCGAAAAGATTTCTAAAAGATTGCTGATACAAATTACCAGAAACTGTACCTTCATCCATTCCTCTTGCTGCACCCAAGATACCGAAAACTAAAGCAGAAGCTTGAAGGGTGTTAGTATATATCGTACTAAGGTTTCTATTGAAACGAACGTACTGTAGAGGACCATGTTATAGATCTCCTTAGGAGAAGTGTCATCAACAACTCTCCATCTAAATTTTTTAACTGGCTGCTCAGGAACAGTCTCAGTAGAGCCAATTGCGACAATATTATTATTGATCTTAGTAGTCGGCATGTTGAATGTCTTTATCTTGGTTAGTTATGCTTTCATTCTAATACAGACAGAGCGATAGAGTGTACTTTTTATATCAAATTTGTATCCATTGTGTTTGCCTTGGGGTGTAGTCAATCTCCACTTTAATTCATCCAACAAATACCGTACCCCACTGTGGTTGATTGGAGGAGTTATAGTTTAGCATGGTTGGCCATTATATCCAATGTCCTCTAAAATACCTTCTAATGGACATTTAGTGCTGACAAGAATTGCAAAATTTCTTGGGATGTGGGGAAACCCCGGCAAGAAGAGAAAAATGGAACTAATGAGGTGTCTTTGTCTTTGTTTAATACTATGTTACACTTGACGTTCCTTCTAACTATGGGTGGTTATGGTAGTGGTGAATTTTGCCAAGGATTTTGCAGCCTTATACAAGAATTCGTGAGCATCGAAATTGCCCAAAACGTCACAATTCTTGCGTTCTTCGTATTATTCAGGTGGGCAAGGAGTACCCCTAGGGTAGACAGTAATAAAGTATCTAAGTAAACGGATTTATTATCATAGAGCCACGGAGTACATGCAGCAAGTTTCATCCCAGACCCCGGAAAGCTAAGAAAATGTCAAATGCATCAAGTATAAAATCGCCGCAGGACGTACGTCGTTAACAAAGGTATTGGTTTTTGCTATCGGAGAAAATGCTCATACCCCTCTATGATACAGACGTAGTTCCAGCTACACCGTATCGACATATACCGCTTCAGTTGGGGGCGGCTGGAAATAACTCGGAATAATTTTTGCGCTTCTTATGAACAAAATAAATATATTATTTGGGGGGCTTTGAAATATTAACAAGAATATATCCCATAAAGCCTAGGTATGATAGTTGCACTTAATTAAATGGTTCCCCTATAGAGTTGAGAGGCTTCAAGTGATGTGTCCTCGTCGTGTGGTAGTCGTTGCCTCTTTCATTGCTATGTGTGTACATCAACGATGTCCACTATTCTCATTCGAAAAATAAGTACTCCACAAATATATAGCCCGGCCATTAATTTTACCGGTGGGGGAGAATTAATCTTGGCAAGCAAATGTAGAAATATGGAAAACCTAAAACAAGAGGTATGTAATAGAAAAAGTCTAATTGGTGAATAAATTTGCCAAGTTGTACTTCACACTCTTGGTATTGTCGTACCAGGCTACCTGGGGGTAACTTTTTGGCAAACACTATTGAAAAACTCTTTTTGCTGCCTGTTTCGTGTAATCGAATCCCAAATTTTAATCATGCAGTGAAATAGAGTTTACAATGTTGCACCGCACTGGAAGACACGTTATATCTCCCCGTCTGTATTTAAAGTTTGTTTCTCTATGCATTTGAAGTTTGTTTCTGTACTTTGATCATTGTCCCCTCTTCCCCACAGTCAGCATATGTCCGATAAGCCTCAACGTCCGATGCCATCCATTGCGTAGAAAGCCGGGTGTGAAGCTCTGCAGTGCTTCACTTGCAGTGCTTCACATTGGGGGCACCAATTGATCTGAATGGAGTGTTCTCTAGAGATTTAGGATATACTCAACATTAATTCTACCGTGCGTTTCCCCTCATACCACGAAACAGCTCAACCTGTTTTGGAAAATCGAATCAGTTCGGAGCCGAACCAGCTCGGAGTTGCACTGTGCATGTATCTCGCCGGGACATATCTAAAGCCAATGGAGGGTCGTGTCGAGAAGACGAGGCAGTGTTGGTATCCCTAAAGAAATTATGTTGCAATATCCTCGTAGGAATAGAGTTGGTGTTGAGTTGGAGATAGTCTACCAGGAGTCGATGAGGATGACTAGCATTTGGAAAATGAAAAGCTGATTTACCAAGAGTTCAACCTCCCTCTTCTAAATATACTTCAGAGGTATTAGGTATCGTCTTGTGGAAGAGTCTTGTGGACATCAAGCTCACCATAAATGGTTGCAATATTCGGTTGTGCGAAGTTCGTTATCTAGAATTACTACTTGCAATTCTAATAGATTTTTCAATACCTCAACGGCCACATTAAAACCTACAATGTGTTTATTTATTGTGAGGTTGAATGAGTATTCCCAATAACCATTACCAGGACACTGTCATGTTCTCATAGATATAGGAATTCATCACTGGCTCATGCTAGGGAATTACTAGTTACGAAAACTCCCTCAATCATAGTACTACTCTGACATTCTCCTTGCTGAGCCATGACTACCCTCGAAATTTTATTGGCAATGACGTGGTTACAGTAATCACAAGAAAGCAACTAGGTCCTATTCAGCCTATAACACTGTGATCAAACACAACTTATCTATTGCCATGCAATCGGCCATTGCAACAACGGCGCTACCATTCAAAGATATTGCCTTTGCTATTGCATTTCATTCCTGAGACTCGTTTCATGCCCTTTTTGCTTCCGGTGGTGTTCTCTTCTTTGTACGTTTTGTGAACCTATGAAAAGACATACGCTTCGTATTCTTTCGTTGTTCCCACTTCTCGCCATTTACTCTCTCATACTTCCCACTCCCTCTATCTCCACTGACTACTCTCCCGCGCTACCACTCAACATACGAACACACACTTCACTCTTCATAGGAAACATGCAAAACAGCGTCTCACTCGCTCCCAATCCACTCCCTCAACCTGCAACAAATACCCATAATCTCCCATCATCTCCCACCCAACCTGTACTAGCACCTCACTCTCCACCATCCAAGCTGCAATAACACCTCTCCTCCCTCACTCACTCACTCCCCAACCAGCAAACTCGCTCTCTCCCAACCCGCAATTTCGTGCTCCTACCAAACAATCCAAAGATTAAATTAAACGCTAAGAAAGTAGATTGTAATAGGTACCAATCTCTTTCTACAACGCAGCATTGTTCTTAATTGTCACCAAAGCCAGCGATTCTCCCGTCCAAATCTCCCCCGAATCTCGCCGCTAAAACGCCAGTTAACCATGTCGTACGCTACAACCCTCGTGTTGGGCTCTTTGCTGGTAGTAGGAGGCTACATGTTGTTCAACGGAGCCGGTGAACAGTTCAATGTCGGCCAATTCCTCGAGTCTACCTCGCCCTACATGTGGGCTTCGTTGGGAATTGCCTGCTGCATCGGATTCTCCGTCGTCGGAGCGGCCTGGGGTATCTTCATCACAGGCTCGTCCATCATCGGTGCTGGTGTCAAGTCTCCCCGTATCACCACCAAGAACTTAATTTCGATCATTTTCTGTGAAGTCGTGGCCATCTACGGCTTGATCATGGCCATTGTGTTCTCATCCAAACTCGTGAACGTCCAGCTGACGGTTTTGTTTACCAAAGAGAATTTGTACACCGGCTACTCGTTGTTCTGGGCCGGATTGACTGTCGGATTTTCCAATTTGATCTGTGGTCTTGCCGTCGGTGTCACTGGCTCCACTGCAGCCATCAGTGACGCCGCCGACTCGTCGCTTTTCGTCAAGATCTTGGTCATTGAGATTTTCGGCTCCATTTTGGGATTGTTTGGCTTGATCGTGGGCTTGTTGATGGCCGCCAAGGCTCAAGAATTCAAGTAGATTTGAAAAAACTGTACATCAAAACCAGGAAAATCGTCACAAAGACTCTTCGAATGGACTCATGGAACCACTACAAGTTATTATGGGCCATTCCCTTGCATAATTGAACAATTAGTCCTTTACGAGAAGGCCCAATTGAGCATGAAAATGCACACAATTTTAGTTCTCAGAAGAGCATATCACAATGCCCAATTCTATATTTATATATTATAACATCTTTCAGATAATAGTTTATCTCATTCAATAACCATAGAATAACGAAGATCGAGTAGATGACGTAGGTTAAGCCATATCAGTAGCTAATTTATGCCTTTTCAGTATTAGCTGGAATATTGAATTACACTGATTACAGGTCTACATCGTACAAGTTACTTATTTTGTTTAGCATTTGTATATATTACTATTGTACCACATCTCTACTCCCTTAGGCATCAACTTCCATGTACTCCGGGTTCTTCTTCAAGATCACTACACCGTCCAAAGAGCCACTCAAAGAGATCCACTCTTCAGTGTTTTCCAATTCAGCTCTCTCACCGTAGTTCAACAACACTGGTGTAGACTGGGTAACCCAACCAGTAATTGTCTTAGGCTTACCGGCCTGACCAACTACATCGACAGCTTGACCAACTCTTACATTGACCTTGATAGGGTTCAAGTCCTCATCCACAGTAACCAACATACGTGGTTTTACAGCGGGAATCAAGTAGTATAACAACTGGTGTGTGGTCTCAGTGGCGGAGTCACTTAATATGAAGGCTTTAGGGTCTAATAAGGCAACCGAGATGGTCAACAACGAGGCCAAAGAAACCTTGGATAAGATACTTCTTTCACTGTTGAATGGGGTCAATGTCAAAGTACCCTTACCCAAATGCAAAATACCCTGCGCGATTCTCACCATGAACAACGAATCAGGCGATTTAATGTAATAAGAAGCCAATTGTCTCAATAATTGGGCCAATCTGGCGTTGTTTGTACCTGCTCCGACCAAACCCATGGAGTAGATGGCATTTTGGGCTACTTCCAAGTCTGGATCATGCGAGTAACGAGAGAGGGTGTCAAACACCTTCATTTGTGGATTAGAAGTGGATACCAAACCCATGGCTAATGGCACAGCTCTACGGATCAGAGCATTTCCGTAGTGCATCAAGTGTGAGAAGTGACGCAAGGACATATCTTGACCAATATCTTCACCCATGGCAATACAAGCCAATCCTAGAACTGCAATTCCTTGGTATAACTCTTCCTCTTCTTCATCCTTCTCGTCGTCCTCTTCCTCTTCCTTGGTTTCATCCTTGTCCTCTTTGATGGCCTCTTCTTTCTTGATACCGGTGTCAGAAACACCAGTTTCAGCAGCAGCAGGAATACCCGCATCTTCCATCTCGACATCTGCTTCAGTTTCGTCTGCATTATCCTTATTTTCTGCCTTCAATTGGTCTTCCTCGCTTTGTTCTAATTTCTTCTCCTCAGCAGAATCGTCCTTAGGCTTTGCTGTACACATCTGTAACAAAGATTGAATTTGCAATACATTACCAGTACCAGCATAAGCACAGATGTTTACTAACACCTTCAACGTCTTGCTTATTGGATGTGCGATTGCCTCTATGGTTTCCAAAACATCTTCCACTTGCTCAGTCTTGCCCATGTACAAGAGACCCAAACCCAACGACATGAACTTCACAAATTTATTTGTTAATTGAGTGAAGTCTCTTTCCAAGAGAGTTTGAAGAATATTAGCTGTGACCTCACCATGGCAAGTACCGACAAATACATGACCCAACGCTAATGCCGCTAAGCACGAGATCTCCAAGGAGACATCGAAGTCAGTGATTAATGGAAGTAATAAGTTTAAGACCTCTTCGTTGGACGAACCAGCGAAAGCAATTCCCAAACCGTTGATGGATGATGCTTGTAAGAGTTTGCTTGGACTGGTGACATATTCTTGAAGCAATGCTAAAGCTGCTTCAACGTCATCATGGACGTTGGCTGAGACAATACCATAACCCAATAAGGCACCTGCTTTAATTTCATCTTCGGAAGAAAAAGTGTACTTATCTAAGGCTTGCAAACCATCACTGATGTTCCATTGGTGGAGCGAACCCAAAGAAGCAGTAGTTGATACCATACCAAGACCCTTAGTCTTATAAATCCAGGACTTGTTGTCCTCTTCTGTTTGGATCAACTTGTCTGTTCCGTAACCCAAGTTAATGAAGGTGTTGACGAAGGCAGCAGCCAAATTCTGCTTAGCAGAGTCGATGGAACCTGAAGTTCCAAGGCCGAACTTGGCATTCTCCAAATGGGATTTGTAGATATCTTCTGGGACTTTCGGATCCAAAAGATTCAACTCTTTGACGAGGTAGTGGTAGTATTCGTGGAGCTTTACGTTGGAAATGGTGTCTTGAACATCTTGGTTCTCACCTGGGTACTTGAACGAGTTCTTTTGCTGGGAGAGAATGAGACCCAATTGTTTATGGATCAATTCGTCATCTGTGACTTCGAACACTTGTTTAATGAGCTCTTCATCGTCAAGCTTCACGGCCAACGTTAATGCCTGAGTCAATTGGTTGTGGGATAAGTAGATTGCGTAAGCAGTGTGTAAAAATGACTTGTCATCTGGTGGGGCGAGCAATGGAACACAGCTAACCATGTAAAGACACACTCTAGCATATGTACTATCGTCCACGTATTCAGGTAACTTGTCGATGCTTTCTATCTCTAGTAACAAATCCACGGCGTCGGCCTCGGCATTGTGTTCCAAGAAGAAAGGAACAATCTTCAACGAAAGTTGGATCAACACATCAATAGAGTCATCTTCAGCTCCGAGCTGCTCCTGGTATGCTTCACCTATCTCAAGGGCCAAATGGCGCATGTACTCATGACCCCAGTCAGCAATGGATTCGTCCGAGGACAAGAGTCTATACTTCAAAGACTCTTTCTTTCCGTCATCTGAATAGGTCATGGCTAACACTGACAAAACATCAGCGAATTTGATGACAATTGCGGAATCTCTTCCGAATCTTTCGACCCATTTGTCGTAGAGCTCTGTGAACAAAGGAAAGTGAGGTCTCAAGAACTTCAATGGCTTAGGGACGGCGGTCATGGATGTTGTCGAGTCCTTGATGAACGTCTTCAATGCGCTCAAGTATTTGTCATATAACTCGAGTGACTCCGAAGGTTCGTTCAAGCGCTCTACGAGCAATTCCAACTCGTCTTTCAAGTGTTGGTCCTCTTCTGATAATTCTTCTTCTTTTGGAGCTTTCTCCTTCTTGGTTGCACTGCTAGGCACAGACGACACGGCGTCTGAGTCCTTGGAACTCGTTGGTTCCTGAGCCTTCGACTCTTTGGTTGGCGCCATTGTAGAATTAATGTAATTTCACTTTCTATTTGAGACTGCGTTTCTTGTCTTTCTTCTAATGAAAGTATCACCTGCTGTTGCTAAGACTCCTGTTAACACGATTACGACTCGTACTACTCACTGACTGCGATTCTTCAGCTTTAACGTCTGAACTATCTGGCGAAAAATGGCGATAATTACCCCGTTGAAACGACGATTCTGTTCTTGAACGTTGTGTGGATTCACGGACTTTGATACAAGCAGAAGATCCTTCGAAAGTGTATGAATTGCACCAAATGAACCGGTAGTTACTCGTATGAATCGTTGGTTGATTTCTGGAGAACGGTGGTTTTTCGGATGGCAAACGGGGAGTGCATGTAAGGGTTTGAGTGTGGGTGCATATAGTGAGCGAATGTGGTAGCGCCATTTATAGTTGTTGGAGTGTTCCTGGTGGAGGTGGGTGGGTGAATATTGAGGAGAGTAGTTATGTGGGTTAGAAAGAGAGTATTGAGAAGAGTAGGCAGCCGAGTAGAGAGATCGCAGCTAGAAAAAGAGCAGTTAGAAAGAGTTAGAAATAGAGAAGTTAGAAAGATAGTTTCTAGGAAACTACTGAAGTGAGTAATTAGAAGAAGAGTATTGAGGACAGATGAGTACAGTATCTATCTAATGGAGAAATGTGTATGTTAATCCGCGAGACGTAGTTTTAAATTAAACTCGTTGTCCTACTACATGTCAGTCCTTACGTTGTGGAATGAAATATCATCAACGGGTATGGACTATGGCTAGTGCTATTGATAGTATGTGTGTGTTGGCTTAACTATGTGTGTACGCTGGAAATTGTGTTTGGTAGCGCCGACTCTCTTCGCTGACATATCCGTTTTTGGAGATGATAGGATGTATTAGAAAATGGCAAAAAAAGTTTGAAGAGTCAGTTTTGCATTTCTAAAGTGTAGATGTCATTGTACGGGTGCTCCATTACTAGAATAAGCAAAAAATATAGGAGTAATACATTACATTTTGGCGTAGATTAATAATATGAGTAATATGACTTATGAATTGGTAGCGCTGAGTATACTTCTGGAGTGGGATGGCCTGTTCAATCACTAGTTCACTATATGGAGCTACCACTTCCGAAAAATGGATGAAATATTAAGCAGATTGGTATAAGACAAGAATTCAAGAATTTACAGACTGGTAAAGGAACCCTTTTCTGAGTCTGAAGTGTATGTTCACCCTTCTAAAGAATGCTTCACGCTCTGTTCACATCGTGAATCTTTGCCATGGGCCCAAGATCTCTGCCCAAAAAATTGAGTATCGTAATTTTTTACGTACAATCTAACTTCTCTAAATCCCCTATTCCATCCTATCCACCTAATGGTGTCTAGGGTGTGTCTAGGATGTGTCTAACGGAGACTACGAAGGATGCAAAATGTCCTTATTCCCTTTGTTTACCTTTCTTCCCGTTTGAGACAGTGTCCCAAATCACGTGATCCCTCATACACATACTAACGCGATTCTGTAGCAATGCTCCAAGGAGTAGCCAAAGTGTAATGATATTTAGTGGGCTCCGAAGAAGTCTGGCGCCTGGAGATTTCTTGTGAGTTTAGTGAGTTACATTAGGAACAGGTTTAGCTTTGGCTCCGGGGAAAAAGATCAAAAACTGCTAGTTTAGATAGGGCTCCTGTTAGTGTGTTGTAGTATAGCGAGTTCTAATAGCTAGCTCATTACCTTCAGTGGTTACAAGGACCAGAAAACTAGGTTAAAGGAACCATTTGAACCACGAAATTCACAGTATCAGCTCGATTTGCTTGCGGTATCTTCACTGGCCAAAATGGACCGTATTTTCTTCAAAACTGATAGCATCGATCCAGTATCGAATCTGCCCATTTACGTGTTTGATACCTCGTTCTTACCTTCTACCGATGTCATCAACTACGATGCCTTCTTGCCCACACTCATCAACTGTCTTCCCACACACCGCTATGTTCTCGTCATGTTCAGCTGCGGGTTGAACAAAATCAGTTGGTTATGGGGAATAAAGTTCTTGAAGTCGTTCTTGGCAGATAACAACAATATCGACAACTTGGTCAAAATCATAAGTGTTCATGACAGTTGGTTTGTCAAGTCTATAACTCAGATACTAGCAAATTACAACTTCACTAAGAGGAACATCGCTCAATTGAACAAGCTTGTTGACACATTCATGATTTCAGGACACGAAGTCGAAAAACACATGTCTCAAGACAGCACAGTAATCCACTGTAATACCCTTTCGAGCTTGAGCAACTACGTAGATATAAGGCAATTGAAGATATCGTTGAACGTGTACAAGCACGACTTGCTTTTGGAAAAGAACATACAGATAACAATGAGATTCGTTCCGTTATTGAACCCGTATACGAAAATAGATCCAGAGAGCGATAGACTCTTTTTCCACCATTTCTATCAGATCTTCAATATCATAGAAACAAGTGGAGACAAGGTTGAATTGTTATTCCATAAACCAGGAAATAAGGTAAACACAGAGATCTTCTACAAGTGTGTGAATAGAAACCAGTTAATATGGATTAATGATTGGGACTTTTTCTGCATTTCAACAGCATTCAAGAAGTTCCTTATGGATCTTCCACGTCCAATGATACCCTTGTCTGATATAACATTGCCAATAAAGGATGATTATAGCTACACATTTCAGACATTCCACAGGATTATCCAAAACCACGAAAGTGATGAAGCAACAGTTAACTATTCACAAGTTTTGGTTCAACTTGTCCGTCTTTTCTCTAAGCTTATCAATGCCAATGGAACCACAAAACACACATCTTCGACTTTGTCTAAATGCTTGAGTCATTGCTTAAGTCATGAATTAGTCTCCACACTGAGTAAAGACAACATTTTGGTTGTCAATAGGTTCTTGAGAAACGTGTTGGATTACTGGCCAAATATGAGTAGTGCTTTTAGGAGGTACAGAACAGTAGAAGATGTTATCAATGCTAAGGACGTCATGGTACATAAACCGGATGACTCGTACGATTTAAGCTACGATGTGACGTTAGATGAGGAGGAGGACACGGACGAGAGCGGACTTCAGTTCAATACTGCGAATATCTTGAGCAACAACACTAAGCTCACAAAGGAAATCAGACTGATTGTGGTCATGACTCCTACTGTGAGTCCTGTGAAGGAACTTCCTGCGACCCCTACTTCTATATCTCCACCTGCAACTCACTACATCGATTCTCCGATAAGAAGAAAATCAACGAAAGAGATGAACAGAAAGCCAACGATTACCAACAAGCTAACAGATGTGACCAACATTGGATTGCAATACCCTCCTCAGAAGTACAAGTTTGTGCCTGCGAAACCAACTTCGAAAGACGTCAGTCATGAGAACACTGTTGTGGAGGCTATAACTGTAAAAAGGACGGTTATCAGAGGAAGGAAGGTTAGTGAACTTGCCAGGCTATTTGAAGAAAGAACTCAAGGGTTGGAACTATTAAAAGGGATGTAAAGAATAAAAATTGAGAAGTTGACAACAGATTATTATTATATTTGGGAAGGCGTCTGTTGCAGCTACATATTTAGGACAATATTTTGATAGAACGGTATATTTGAATATAATTTACAATAGTAGTAAAAATAACAGGGTGGGAACTAGTATACATAGAGTAGAGACAGTATTGCGAATCCATTAGGGAAGAGAAGGCAAACTTCGAAGACGATTATTCTCCAACTAATCTGCTGTCGATGTTGTCCATGGACAAATCAGATCCGTCATTATGATGGTATGGATTATGGCTGTTGTGACGAGCAACGGCTGCAATAGCCACGGCAGCGGTGTTGTCATTATCGTTGAGCGCATGCTCTTGCAAGTGCTGGTATTGTTGGTATTGCTGGTCATCTAATTGGTGCTGGGCAACTTCGTTGAATTGACGTTGGAACTCTTCTTGTTGCTGTTGCGATTGCGAGTATTGTAATACCTGAGAATCAGATCCTTGCTCCTCGTCGTTGGTTCCGTTGAGAATAGCATTGGCAGCAGCGGCAGCGACGGCAGCAGCAGAAACAGCATCGTCATTTCCAGAATTGCCTGCTGCGACTCTCTTCTTGTACTGGTTGAGTCTGTTGGAGTTGTGGCCAAGGGAGTATCTGGCGTTTTGCTTCTTGAGCTTTCTTTTGTAGCCTCTGATTTCATTGTAGATATCTTCACGCTTGATTAACACGTCTGGGAATTGTTCTTTGATCTTGGATTCGATGTGAGAAGGCTTGGTTCCCACCTTGTAGAGATCCAAGATAAGCAAGTTCAATTCGTCCAGTCTCTTACGTAACATTGGGTGGTTGGACAATGGGTCCAATTGAGGGTGGTTATGCTCATTACAAGTGGTTCTCAAGGTCCATACGCCTGTACTCTTCTTGTAACTGGCGGTCATGGAGAAGGGACATCTCAACTTCTTGGTCTTGGTGTTTGGGTCCAACAAGTAGCCTCCTCCCACATCAACCTGGCGCTGTTCTTCAAGGTCTTTCTTGGACTTCTTGTGTCTGTATCTTCCACCCAATTCACAGGTGTAATAGATGGCCTTTTTGTTGGAATGAGCGATAACCACTCCAAAGCCGTTGTCACGGGCAAACTCCTGGATGAACTCATTCAAGTCATCTCTCTGATGGAACGCTTGTTCTGGGAACGGTCTGGTGATCAAGTTACCTTCTGCGGTGATGGTATTCTCGGCCACAGGGTAAATTTTCAGCTTCAGGTCGACTATTGGCTCTGGGATCTGGATGTTATACTCGGAATCCAACTCATCGGCTTGGGTATAGTGATGGTGAAGCTCCGGAGCGATTTGGTTATGGTGCTGTTGGTGGTGAAGATGCTGGGGCTGTTGTTGCTGCTGCAATTGCTGGTGTTGCTGGTGGTGTAACTGCTGATGTTGCAACTGCTGGAACTGTTTTTTGAACGAGTCCTGGGAGTTTTGGCCCGAGCCGTTCTGCTGTTGTTGCAGTTGAGGTCTCTGACGGCTATCTTGACCAGACTTGTGCACGGACTGGTGCTGTTGAGCCGAACGGTCGTTCAAGGCAGCTACTGCTGCCGCCGCATGGGACAAATGGTCCGAGGTGACGTCTGCCTGGTGGTGGTGGATGCCAACACCCTCCTGCTTGGCCACACTTAGCAATTGGTCGTCGATATTGGACGAGTAGTCGTCTTCGTCGTGGTGATTGGAGGACATGGTTGGGCCGTTGGTGGGACTGTTGCGGTGCTGCTTGTTTTGGTTGCGCGTGGTTGCGTTGTTTAGCTGCAAATTTACTCACTGATAGCGACGGTGTGTGTGGTCCAAAAGAACTGAAGGTCGTGTTATTTGGTAGTAGTGTCTTTGTTAAAATAAACAACAGGAGAAAGGGTGTGTTGGAGATCAAAAAAGAGGTGATGATGGGTGAATGGTGCGGGACACGACTGATTTTGTGTGTTGGGTTGATCACGTGAATGTGTGTTTTGTATTATATACAGGAACGATCTTATTACTATCTAGCTATATCTAAGGGGAGACAGAGAGAGAGTACTGAAGACAAGACGGCAATGATTTGTATAGAGAGAAACTAAAAAGTAAAAAGTCTCTGCCAAATACCAAAGGCATTTCAGCTCATCTTAAAGATGAGAGGGGAGGTGATTGTTCAATATTGAAGTTGAAATTAGATACCCAGGTTTTGAACTCAGTGTGGGTTAAGCGAGTGTTAACTGCCTGAGGTCGTCGCTTCCCCGATAATTCGAGGGTAGCAAGTAGGTATGTGCTAATCTCTTTCAATTCGTCGAAGGATAAGTCTGAGGTAGCTCTTATTGTGTGTCAAGTTAGAGGACGAACTGGACCGAAAATGGACCAAACTCTCTTACTGATATATACCAATTCAGCAACACATCCATGCTGCAGTGCTCTTTGGCAAGGATATTTTGCAGTCAAACCAAACATTGCAACCATATCGCATGTTAGTGAATTCAAGTGGAGCAATGTTTCATTGCACGTAAATTCAAGAAACTTGGAGAGCAAAAAGGAATGTTTGATCGACAATCCCAGTGGATCTGTTCGTGCAGGTGAGTTGATGGTGCTAATGGGGCGTTCGGGCTCTGGAAAGACCATTCTCTTGAACATTTTGGCACTCAGATCGAACCATAGGTCTGCTACCCAGGTGGTATTCTCGTAGTATTGATTTTCGTGATCACACTCGGAAGTTATGCTGTGTTGAGAATGAGATAGTAGAGCTATGGGTAACTGAGAGGAGATGAGACGAAATGTTGAGTTCTATTCCCTTGATCTGAATTCTTACGAATTCTAAAAATCTAACTTATTTACATTAACAAGCTGCTGGATCCAAGTTAGCATTAATATCTAACTTATTTTAATTGTGATTTAATTCCTTGTACATGCTTAGTTCAACTATCAATTTCCCTCCTTTCTATAACAAGCCTTCAGCCTAACATTTCTTTTCCAGTTATAACAAGAAATTGATTTCTGTATTTTGAGAACAAGGGAAGTAGATATGCCGACTCGGATTCAGTATCTATGAATCACTTCATATTTACCACTCCTTCAAACAACACATGCTCCTAATACCTACCCTTACTGAAGAACCGTATTACTGCAAAATGTGCTGCTCCCGGTAACCCAATTTTGTTGTACATATGAAGGCTATTTTTCACTTCTATGCTCCTATACTTGTACTATTCTACTATAATAAGATCTATCACGATAAATATAAATTCTACTACACACTTGGAAGCTCTAAATGCGTTCTCATTTGGGCCCCTCTATATAAATCTATGTTTCCGTTGCAATCGATACACGAGTTTCGGCATTGAGCTTAGTTCAACTTGAAGAGCTCGTTCAAGATCCTGACGGTGTCAGCAGGAGACTTGACAGCGTGACCAATGGTTCTCTTGTCCTCGTAGATTTCATAATCGTTACCACCCTTGTGGGACTTGTCACCGAAGAAGTGAATTTCTTCGAAGTGCTGGTCAGCAACGTGTTGCAAACAGTAGGTCTTGTCCCAACCGGTTGGGAAGACGTCGAAGGAGATTTGACCACCGATAGCGAAAGTCAAACCGTAGTCGGCGAATTCCTCCCTCAAAGCAGAGACCATATCCTCTCTGATCTTGTGCACCTTGTCGTAGGCTTCGTATTCGTTTCTTTGTTGGGTAGACGCGTTTCTTCCAACAGGAGACACGTTGATCATACCGTTTCTGAACTCGATAAAAGTACCGGTTCTGACAGGCAAGTCGAGGTCAGAGAGGTATCTCAAGATGAACTTGGCCAACCTGTTGTACTTCTCTTGGCCGAGCCAGTTGATGAAAGATTGGGATGCCAATTGCTTACCGGACTTGTAGGCAGTCAAGCCGTTTTCGGAGAAACAGTAGTCGAAATCGTTCAAGACGTTTGGTCCCAATTGCTCGAGTTGCTTCCTGAAGTCAGAGCCACCCACGAAGCCGATGACGACCTTTTTCTTCAACTTGGCCAAGGTTTCCTTCACTTCGTCGGAGACGCCCAATCTGGCTGGAGTCAAGGTGTCATCGACGTCGAATAAGACTAAGATTTTGGGGTTTTCCTTGCCGGCAAAAGACATATTTGGATTTTGGTGAATCTATAGAGATTGCTGAAAGCAGAGAACACTTGTTTTCGGAGTTCTAAACGGGCTGTGTTGCTGCTATTTATACATCTTGAAATTACGACCGCCGTGTTTGCAATTGATACGTAAGTCGTTATGGGTGTAGTGTGCAGTAGGAGTATTTGTGGTGGTAGCAGTGGTGGTTTTTGGTAGGTTAAGTACTAAGTAAGAGAATAGTAGGACATCGGAGTAGATTACAGAACAATGGGGTATATTGTATTTCTAGCTCAGATTTGGGTGACGTTTCTGCAATGGTACTTGCTTTATAATGCTGTGTGGTATAAATAATGTTATTCAGTGCAACACAGTAGCAGACTACAGTTATAGTGCATTTCAGTGAAATAGTAGTACAAGAGGTCGTAGATGCCGCAAGCGACTCTGTTTCGTGTGTTATAAGCATATTTATGAAGAATCCTATGTTTTGCCGACTAAAAGAGTATTCGTACTCCCCCAAAGCTAGGAGATCGGGTATAGTTTGGAAAAGCCTCACTGAGGTTCCACAAATCGGCTTTTCGCAGCCATATATACAACCATCAATTGAAACCTAGGAGAGGCAATCCTTGTTTTATCGCTAGTCACCACATTCAAACTACAGTCACACTACTTCGATAGCATATTACCGTATATTCGAATACTTTTACATTCTATCTTCCAATTACTCCAAGTCTAACTCGTAAATTAATGCATAAATAACCTATAGGAACATCATTCATTCTAGCCCAAACCGTCTATTAATTAAGTTAATTGTTTAACAATTGGTTGGCCCAAGTGGGTAAAATGAACGAAGCACTGTGTACTTCCTTGTTGTAGTATCTGAATAAAGATACCTCTTTTTCAGGCAGGAACTGTCTGAATGGCTTAGTCAAATCCTTTTCCTTGTCATTGGTTGCAATGATCAAACCCAATTGACCACTGGTGTAACTTGGCATGTAGCATTGACTGTACTTCACGTTTGCAAACACAGTTCTAGCCTTGACAAGCAAATCTCTCAAGTATTCTATATTGAGCCAGATGTTCTCACTACTTTGCATGATAACGATACCTCTCTCGGCATCCAAAGCATTTAATAATAACTTGAAGTAATTAACTTGGAAAAACTCCTCAGCAGGACCTTCAGGATCCGAGGAATCTGTGATAATGACATCGAATTTTTCAGTGGTCTCTTTCAAGAACTTGAAACCATCGTCAATTATTAAGTTAAGCTTGGGGTGGTTGTGATATTTGGCCATTCCTGGTAAGAACTTAGTCGATAACTTGATGACCATATCATCAATCTCAACCATTGTAATTGACTCGACCGACTCGTCCTCAACATGCTTCACTAATTCACGGATAACCCCACAGTCTCCTCCTCCAATCACCAACACTTTTTTTGGATTGGGGTGGGACATGATAGGTAAATGAGTAATGAGCTCCTGGTATGCAAACTCATCCTTTTCTGTACATTGGACTATACCATTTAGAACCAACACGTTACCAAAATTGGTAGACTTGAAAATGAGGATATCTTGGTATTGCGATTCAGTATGGAATAATATTTGGTCTATCTCCAAGCCAAAGGACTGGCCGGGAAAGGCTTCCTGACTTTTCTCAAAGAACCAATACTTGTCACCCTGTTTGGATACTGACTGGTGGCTAAAGCTTTGGAGGCTTATAGGGGGTATATTTTCTATATCTATGTTGGGCATGATGGATAATATACTAAAACAGATCTAAAGGACTGTATTTTTTGAAAAAATGCTAGAAAATCAACTTTCAGGACCGTGGCTTGCTTATGCAAAGGTTTTATAATTACAAACTCCTATTCGCCGGGGAGTGCTATTTTTCCAAATCTTATCTATAGGTAACACAACAATCTAGATGCCGTCGTATTTGTAAAGAAAGACTCTTAACCCATTATCTAAAGATCTAAGATGGATTTTAATGTAGTGTGATGAAAAAAATTTGATGGAGTTGTGTATGTAAGGCAGGGGTATCTTGGGGGACGTTAGCGGCTACGAACCGCCATAAGAACCTAGAATGGGACTGTAGATTGAGTGGCTTGTAGGGCTGACAATAAAAGGTTACCCTAGGGGATGCCCAGCAATTACCGCTCCTCGTAATATAAATTAATTTTCTAGAGCATATGATCAATTAATTCCTAAAGGGTTTTCGAGCCTGGGCCAGGCATAATCTCCATGAAAGTAAAACGAAGAAGTGCAGCCAACAAATTGGTTTATCGATAAAGGGAGGGGGTGCGTATATGAGGGTATTTTCCAGGAGGTAGATAATAAGTGAAATTAGGTTCTGCTGGAACCTAGCTATGCTTTGGCCTGTTTTGCAATGATACGATACTAGCAGCATGGTCGGATCTCCATCCCCTCGCCGATTGTCATCCACGTTTTAACTTCCTGAAGTCTAATAACCTTAGTGTAGCAATTCTATGCATAGAAGCTTGGGAAAATGCTAATATTGAGGCTACATTTTTGGAACTTTTGATCATTATACTATCAAAAAGGTTTATTTTTTGGATCGGGAGGAGTCCATATCTCAATTTTTGAGGGCATAGTATGCTAAGTACATCTACCAACCTGCGGCTACGAAATAACTTGAGCAAAATTTTCGAGGCACTTTCTGTTTATTTCTTTTCATGGATAAGGGAAAAGTCATATGATGTCTTTGCATCTAAATTCTGAGGCTCTCCAAGCAATAGTTGTTCAAATTCGGTCAAAATCTATGATTCTTGATAACCATGTGTTGAGTTTTCCATATTCTACCCCACAGACAGTTTCTTATTTAAAAGTCTGTTCTTGATTAAAATCTAGAAGACCAACGTTATTGCCATGTCTAACCTTGCATAGTCCTCACTTAAGATTTGCTGCATTGCCGTTCCTACATTAGTTCTAGGATTTGTAACTACGTAGCCCGCATGCATCATGCTCCGACAACCCCTCCTTGTCGTATTGTTCGTATATTGCCGTGTTCCACAGTCTAGTTGATCGTACATTACGTAGAATTGGGCGAAATTTCGCAACTCCATTGCAGAAAGGATGTTCGTAAATATAATCGTTAATGCCTGCGGCATAGACTTTTTTCCCAGTGTGCCCCTTTAACGAGAACATCATGGCCTGAGATTGGCGGGCGGACATTATAGTCACCGGTAAAAGCAAATCTCCAGCGATATCGAAATCTCTCTACTAGTTTAAGGTTGCGTAACATTTTAGATCCTATGCTTTCCCAATTCCCATTTTTAACCTTGTTGTTTAGATAATTCTCGTCATCAATAGCCGACATCGTGGAGACAAACAATCGGCCTGTACAAATAAGACTATGCCTACCATTGATAATCCAAATCCATACAAATAAACTGCATGGCCATTATTTGCAGCCTGCATGCAATTTATCCACCGGAAGAATTCTACCGAATTGGGCACTACTTACTCATGCACGCAGTGCAATTTTTCCAGGTTGATCATTGGTACATATTATATAATAAGCAACGTAAAAGTTATTAAACAAGAAAAGTGGAAGATGATTGCTGGTGGAAACAGAGGCAACAGGTAAGATGTCACGAACGGCGTTCGGAGACCAATGATGAGACCCCTCATTGGATTCACCGCGAAAGACGTCAACGACGCCAATTATGATAACATAAATGGCTCGGCTCGTGATTAATTACGTAGAATTTGGAAAGCCCCGATTACGTAACGCTTTGGTTTGCACACGACTTGTTGCGCCTCCCTCGAGTATACCCTCGGTGGGAGTTTGAATTCCGGGCGACTCGCTTGTCGGAGCCCTCTGAGTGGTACGACGAATGACACCCACATACGTAAGATGCAAAGTGAGACAGTGTTTGGATTAGCAGGTTATTGGGTGATTAGCATCTTGGCACCGGAGTGTTTTACTGGTTGTGTTAGGGATGTTTATGGAACCACCATTGGGAGGAGGTGTTGTATTGGTGGTGGAAGTCAGTGTTTTTTTGACGGAGAAAGTGAGTGAACACGACTGAAAAGTCAAAAGTGATAAAAAGAAGGAGAGAGCGAAGGAAGCAGTGAACTGTGAAGAGAAGTGATGGTGATGTTGGAGTAGTGGTCTATGGTATGGTTTGTAAAATAGAGTCATGGAGAGAGTAGGTGTGGAGTTAAAAAGAGGTTCATGGTACGCGAACGGAGCTCGTATGTGCCCCTATTCTGAGCTGAGTCTTCTGGGTAGTGTGTCTGTAGGGTATGTCAGTATATGCCATGTAGACTATGTACAATGCCTTTGCCTATGGAGCTGCCACGGCCTGTAGCGACGGGTGTAGCCCTAACTAAAGCGTACACAAGATGTAGGTTTAGGATAGAGAGTATACCGTATGGTGGAGGCCTATGGTGGAAGACATAACGAGGTAGGGGAAGATCACACCACGAGAAGATAGAGAAGATGCACCGGATTTCTTGGAGGATCTACGGCAGCAGTAATTAGAACGTTAAGTTAGATAGCACCTGTAGCATGTACGATGCAGTGGGGAGTGTGAGCATGTGGAGGGGTGTAGAATTACTGTGGAGCATGTAGAATGGCATGTAGAGCATAGAGAAATAGAGAGATCCATAGAGAGATCCATAGAGAGTTGCAATCCAGTAGACTGCAAAAAAACCTTCCTCCACACACTCACAGTAGCAATATTTCACAGTAACAGCAACAGTGGCTAACCTCTGGAGAACCAGAACCAGAAAACAGCATATTACACAGAACATAGAGCACACCACTCACTCACCACTCACCATAAAACACACACACTCTCACTAAAATATCCTCCCATACCACACCATACCACAGCAGCATTAGAGAACACTCACTTTCACACCACACTCACCAGATCTCACCTCTTTCCACCCACCACACACACAAATAAAATGCCCCCACTTCTACCTCTCCCTCGCTCCCTCGCTCCCTCATACCCTCACCACACTCATTCCCTCACTTGCTCCCTCCACCACACACTCTCACACCCTCACTCTCCCACACTCCCTCCCTTCGTGAAAACTTTTCCCTCCTGTCTCCAATACCCCCGTCTCTCCCTTTCCGTCTCCCACACCCACCCCCGTTTCTCCCTCGCCCTCCTCCTCGTTTCTTTTTCTGCCCTTTTCTTTCTTTTTTTTTCCCGCACTCTCCTCAAAAACCTCACTAATCCAGATTCCTCCAAAAACCTCCACCAAAACCACCTTGTCCGTCTGCTGGGAGTACCACCTACAGCTAGCTACAACACGTCAAATCGCCCCAAACTTCGCCAGTAGATGGCCATTTACTAGTCCCTCCTGCTGAGCACGAAAAATCCCCGAAAAAACCGCTCTTCTGTGCCCATATTCGCCTTTTAGCGCCATCCCCACCGGCCTGAACAATCTTATCCCAAGAACTCCTCCCAGGACATCCAGTCCAAATCACGTAAAAACGGGGGTTTTCGCCATTGAAAAACAGCTCCATAGCTTGCTGAGTCCCGTCTTCATACGTCCCGTTCTTTTGGCGGCGTTCCAGCGAAATCCCAGCGAACTCTGTGTCCCTACAGCCCCATTTCTTCAATCAATCGAAACGGAACAAACCAACACAAACATAGCTTACGGTTGCCACCAGAACCATCCAAAGAGCGAAATTTCACTATAGAATCATCGCCACGACTCCCTGCTACGCTTCTAATTGCTTTTCCGTGAAATTCCAGCCAAAACCCCATCAGAAATGACCGTTTCCAAGCCAACAACATCGCCAACTTCCACCAACAACTCCATTCCAACACCATCGTCTAACACCATCACAAACCGCTCCAACATCACCACGCCAACGTCTCAAACCCATTCCAGAACCTTCATCGACGTGGCCATAATATCCATCCTTTACAAGATCTTCCAGCTCGGAATATCCGTGCTTCTTCACTTGCTCATTCCTTCTCCACAGAAGAACTTGAAGATACCCAGCGACAGCGACTTCGACTTCGATAAAGACCTCCAAAAGACCAAGAAGCAGTCCGGCTTGGCCCTCTTCCCCTCCATCAGCAATGCCACCATCCAAAACAACCAACAGAGTGTCAATGTCAAGTCCGAATCGGACTCTGAGTCCAAGGAAGTGGCTCAACCCTGTTCAACGGGTTTGACCACCAGATTGCTTCCGTTCAAGAACGCCAAAGGCGAGATAGAATGGGCTTTCACCGACGATATCACTCCAGGCAACGAGTTGGACGTCTTCAAGATGAGCCGGTTCGAGCCCGAGCTCAAAGACGGCCAGAACAACTCTTCTTCGTCAGCTCAACAGAAACTGAACAAATTGCTCGATGCAAACGGCAATATCGACGATAACCTCTCTCCAACCATCTCCAACTCGTCCTCCAACAACGAGTCCATCTTATCCAACAACAACAATAGTAGCCACAAGTCCGGCAAAAACCTCAAGTTAAAGAAGGAAGAAGACCACGAATCCACTCCGTTGACCAACCATTCGCTGCCTTTCACTCCGAACGACGACGACGACGACGAAGACTCGAAGAAAGGCGAATTATCGTCGTCCTCGTCCTCAGACAACTTGGCCGACACTAACGAGCTTGAAAACGACGAAAACGACGAAGATGACGACGGAACAGACAAGGTTCACCAGTGTCCTCATTGCGATGCTGTGTTCAAGATCAGAGGCTATTTGACCCGTCATTTGAAGAAACATGCCATCAAGAAGGCCTATTCGTGCCCTTTCCACCAGTTCAGCATCTATATCGACGAGAACAACATCACTCACAAGTGTCACCCTAACGGAGGCTTCTCCCGTCGAGACACCTACAAAACCCACTTGAAATCGAGGCATTTCAAGTATCCAAAGGGCACGAAGACCAAGGACAGAGTTAACTCGCCAGGAACCTGTTCTATGTGCGGAGGATACTTCCCCAACGCTGAAATCTGGTGTGAGTTACATGTAGAGGGCGGAGAATGTAAGTTCTTGCCCACTGGATTCAAGGGTAAGTCCAGAATCAAGAATAGGCTCAAGAAGCAGTTGTCCAAGATGCAACAGAAGAATATGGACTCGACTGAGCTTACGAACTCGATCTTACAGTCCCATTACATGAACGCAGCTGCTGGAGTGAAGGGTTTGACCCCAAGTGCCGTGAATAGCATTGCCAATGGTCACAATGGACTCAACGGGCACAATCCGGTCTTGGTCCACGAGATACCCAACTCGTACGTGAATACTCCGAACTCGGTCCATTCCACGGGAACTCCAGGGCCCATGAGCAACTCTGCTCAGCAGTACGAATACCATAACACCCAGTCGCCAGAGTCTGTGGTTTCTTCAGCTTCTCACAACGGCAATACTCATGCCAACAACACCCCGATGTCCAGCAAGTCGCCCATCAACTACTCTCAGATCTTGCAGGCTCAGGTTGTCCACCAGCAGGCGCAGAACCGGGGCTTTATCCCCAAGTCGAACGATGCTAGCAACGTAAACGGAGCTGCCAGCAATGGAAACACCAGCTTCGTGCCGCAATTCGAGCAGTTCAACCGTAGCAACACTGCCACTCCGGTCAGACCAGCAGAGGACTACGACGACGACTTCTGCTTGGACATCGACCAATTGAACACCGGTAGCTTGAAGAACTACAACGAGATCGTCAACTACCTCAAGGTGCAATCTCTGGACTACTACATGCCTGAACAGCAGCCACAGCCTGCTCAACAGCAGCAACAACAACAGTACCAGCAGCCTTATCATCAGGCCAATGGTCAGCAGCAGGCTCAATACCAACAGCAACCGTACCAGCCTCAACAGGCACACCAGTCTCACTTCCAGCAGGCCATGTACAACCAAGGCATCTACAATGCCTAGGAAGCGAGTAGGGCTAGCATTGGTATTTATTCATTCACATGAGGTTCTTTTCTATCGGGTTATTTGGGTATTTTTCATTTTATTAGAGTCTTTTTCTAGCTACTTCTAGCACTCTTGCGGACATTGGTAACGTTTTCTGTAATAAAGATATGATACGAGATAGTGTAGGAGCCACGTAGAGGAGTAGAGTAGAGGGGAGGTGAAGCAAGGAAGGAGATAACGAGAGAGAGTAGAGCTACGAGAATAGTGAATAGAGAGGAAGAGATGAAGAGCTACGAGGCTACGAGAGCTACGAGATAGCTTCCAGAACAGAGAAGTAGAGAATATAAAGGCTACAGAAGAGCCGTGAAGAAGATAGCGACGTTTATATCTTCTTATCCTCCTCGAGGTCTCTTCATTGTAGTTTCTATGGCAATAGCTAGACGTTGAGTTGTTCAAGCGTCTTCTTCCATCTTCAACCAATCTACTTGGAAGTCTTGTCTTCATTTAAACGTCATTATTCATTAAGTATACTCTACCGTTTCTCCCGCTGGTCTATCCAAATATATCGTCAATGGCACTCTTGGGCTTCTTCGACTTGCTCGTCTTGTCCTTCTTGTCCTTCTTCTTCTTGGTCTTCTTCTTGGAATCGCCGAAGATATCGTCTATCGAAGTCGTCGATGTAATACCCGAAGAAAGCTTTGAAGACGACGAAGTGGAAACAATAGTGGTGCCAGCAGAAAGGTCTTGGTCGCTCGCTATCTTCTGCTTCTTCTTGAGCTTCTCCTTCGTCGCCGAAGCCTCTATCTTGTCATATTCTTCGACTGTTCTCTTTCTTGTAACCTCGGTTTCTATCAACTCATTGAACTCTATGACTTCTCCAATGTCATCGCCGTTTTCGATGCTTTGTTCCACCACAACGGCGTTTCTTGCCTGAGCAGCATTGGAGACCTTTAGGACATCCTTCTCACCACTGATATCGATCAAAATCTCATGTAGCTTGGCCAAGTTGCCCACTAGAGTCAACCCCAAGTTTATGAACTGGCCAAGAGCAATGATACCATTGAACTCGTAGTATGCCTTCGTGAAGACCCGCTTTTTAACCAAATAGCGTACGATATCCACTATTTCCAGCTGCTTGTGCTTCTTAGCCTCCACCGACTTGATCCGGCCAATATCTATGGCCAACTTGACGATCTTTCGTACTTGTCTGTGGAGAATATTGAGATACTTCCACCAGACGGTGATACGGTGTTGGTTCCGACCTCTGTGGTAGAGAAGATGGAGAATGCCGTACTCCGTGGTGAGGAGGTCTGCCTGAGCTTGCGTGATGAGCTCGGATGACATGGCTGTGCTTTTTAAATTGAATGTGGTGATCCTTTAGAACGTGAAATGAGATAACCAATGGGTATACCGAAACGTATTTGTAGTGTTGATAGTAGAGTTACTCCTTTTGAACCAGCACTTCAACGAGTAGACGGCTAATGCTAACGGGGTTCTATCTCGCTGGTTTCGTCGAGTTTCTCCCAATTGAATAAACCAATGAATCAGCGAATCAACGAATCAACGAATCAGCAGTGAATTGCAATTATCAGTACACTGGATAAATACTCTATCGCTCGTATAATACGTGATTCTTTACGTAAAAACGCTGTCTAAATGCTCAAATCGCTTTCGTTTCCTAATCAGATGCAATAACAGCTTATAACAGCTTATCTTCCAGTCTTATTCCACTCCAAATACCCCCAAAACCATACAAATACACCAAGTAATATAGCCCTCTTACTACTCTATATCCTCACTATAATCCACCAATACAGGCCCTGAAAAATCGGCAATTCTTCCGACTTTTTCCCAGACTAAATTCACAGGCCCTATCTGCTCCCCTTTTCTCCCGAGGAAACAACTTGCGATATATTCTATCTCTACAATTACCCCAGAAACTTGCCTTTAAACACCACCTCATCACACTCATCGCTAAACCTATACCGATGGGTCGTGCGCGGGCGATTTTTCACTTCCAAATTTTTTGATTCGTGCCTTCAAAACCATGTTTAAGGTGACTTTCCAGCACCAATAACGGCCGAAAAGTGGTTCTTATTGCCTGCAGCGCCTGCCAGTATCACCGCCATGTCCGCCAGCGAAGAACTTGTGGCAAAAGCCCGTGCTTTATTGCAGTCATCGCAGGCTGATAAGGCATTGGAGCTCCTTGCTCCACAGTACGAAAGCAATGGGGAAAACGTTGTGTTTCTCCAGATCTTCGGAGAAGCCCTCTTGGAGAATAACCAGCTAGAAGACGCTTACAATGTGTTGGTCAAAGCATGCGAGTTGGACCCTCAAGCAGAACAGGTTTCTGGAACGGAGAAGTTCTTCTACTTCGGACAGATTGTAGGAGGACAAGACGGTATCAATGCTTTAGACATCGGATTACAGAGATTACAATACCAGCTTCAGCTCCTTGAAGGAGGTCAGGGCGAGAAGGACGCTGCCTTGGTGGAATTGGCCAAGTTGTACACTTCGGAACAGCAATTGAGAAGCTATCTTATCAAGAAATTGAACCAGGGTATATTTGCCAAGATAGAGATCTGGATGACCGACTTGTGTATGGAAGAAGAAGCGGAACAGCAATGTAATGATCTCATTGACTTCTCGTTATCGTTGGATCCCGAGAACCCGGAGGCGTTGTCGTTGTTGGCATCGATTAGAATCTCGCAACAGCGCAATGAAGAAGCCAAGGAATCGTTATTGAAGTCTTGGGAATTGTTCAGAGAGAAGAAGACTAAGTTGGAAGATGCTGCTAACGAGCTCCAGAGTGGAGCAGCAGAAGATGAGAATAAGGACTCGTTCGAGGTCGGTTTGGAGTACGTCGAGTTGATCCAGCCTTTGTCGACTCTTGCCCGTTTTGCTATTGAATTAGAACTCTACGACACCGCCATAACCATTGCCTCGAACACTCAGGACATCAACGAGAGTATCTTGGAGTCGTACTACTACGAAGCGTTGGCCAACTTGTTCAATGCCAAGAAGATCCACTTCGCTGAGAGTGGAAAGAAGGGCCAAGACGAAGACTACAGAGACATAGAAGCCGGGGTTCTTGTGAAGTCCAAGAACACCCAGATCCAGTCGATATTGTCAGAAGCAAGAAGCTCGTTGACGCAAGGTTATAAGGTTATCAACAGCGAAGCCGTTGAAGATGCTGACCCAGCGTTGGTTGAGCAAGTACAAGAGTTGTTAACTGAGTTGGGAGGACCGGTGATGAGTGAGTTGATGCCTCTGAGAAGAAACGAAGCGGAAGAAGAGGGATGGGAAGATGAAATCGAGAGTGAAGATGAGGATTAGAGGTGATCTAGAGGATCTAGAGAAAGAGGAGGATCCCGTGGATCTAGAGGATGAATCGGAGAGTCTACCCTTCTACTTCTATCCACCTGCCACCAATGAAAACCATAATTTGTACATTAATTTTTATAGAAACATCGTTTCGTCATAGACTCTTCTAATTATACAATAATAAAAGTGTAAAGTTCGGTGAAAGACATGCCGAGTTGAAGAATTGAATGGAACCAACTTGTAGCCAGAGTAAAACCCTGCTCTGAACTGCTCCGTTGGCACCTTGTCCCGGTATTAATAACCCCAATAAGCTGTACGGAGCGACCCTGTAGTGTATCTATATATGAGAATGATAGTTGTCTCACGTTTCGTGTTATTCATTAAACGGCTACTTCAACAAGTTGATGACGTTTGGAACGTCCTTGAAGAAGTCGTTGTTGAAGATGTCGATTTGCATCGACTCGAAGTACTGATCGTACTGGTTAGCATCGCTGGAGTTCATGGAAGTAGGACTGAACGACGAATCCGTGGCCATGTACGGCGTAGCTATGCCATGAACTCCGTTTGTTGAAGCGATATAAGCGTTCAATTCCGCCAGAGTCTGTGCTGGAGGCTGAAGCATGTTCTTAATAGAAGGAATGGCTTCAGACTTGGGCACTGGGCTCGAAACAAGGCCGTTACTGTTCCCGTTCTGAGCAGACGAACTGCCAGCAATGTCTCCAATAGAGGGCCATTGAGGATTGTGGTCTGTCTTGAACTTCTTAGCGCTGTGTCCGTGTCTGTGGCCCGTTCCAATGCCGTGATTCTTGGACCGTCTCTTCTTGGTCTTGACTTTGGTGTCCAAGGTATCGGTGAAGTCTCTGGTAAGCCTACAGATCTCGTCTACAACCCACCAAGTACTCAGGAACTTCTCCAATTCGTTGATATAGTCTTCAAAAGCGAATGGATCCTGATACTCCTTGTATTCCTCGTATTCTCCGTCCTTTAAGCACGTTCTGGCCTTCTTCTTGAGTGCTACAGCCATGGCCAAAGACATACACCACGGAATCATGGGGATGTTGATCACGAAGTCGTCTTTCATCTGAACAAGATACCACAAGATGTTCAGAGAAGCCCGAAGAGCCACGGATTCGGGGATATGATTTGGAATCTGCGGATTGTCGTACTTGGCCTTCTGGGAAGCAAGAATAACCACATTGTTCACCACTCTGGTTATGAAGTGAATGGTGTTTCCTACGTAGTCCGTGAACGGACTGTCTGAAATCCTACTTCCAACAGAGTACATTGTGTCGTAGGTTATCCTGTTCCAACCACGCTCCTTCTCACAGAGCTCGAACTCAATGCGCTGGAACTCGTCGGTGTCGAACATCTTGTAACGAACCATATTGTTGTTCAAGTTGTTTGTTCCAATGACGTTGTTGTTGTTGAACGGCTGGAAAATGGCAAAAAACATGTTCTCCAACGACCGGGCAAGCTGGACCATTTTCAAGAGGTTGATGTTGTGATAAGGCAAGTCGACGTTGAAGTCCTCTTGACGGATGAAAACCGGCCTGGCGTTGACAAGACCGTTGAAACGGTCAAAAATGTAGCAACACCACCAGAGATCGGTGGAGTATTCCACCTTGGAAGCGTCTGTATTCAACGAGAGCCGTTTCATATGAATACCAATGGAAGTAGCCAAGTTAATAGCGTCTGTCAAGTCGTGGGAGCTCTTTTCGGAGCCCAATTTGTCGTAGTTAAAATGGAGTGATAACACCAACAGAACTACGAGTCTTGTGAACTTGTCTTCGTCTCCTAGCTGGGGTAAGATGAGGACGATCTGCCTGATCTTGTATTCAAGTTCGGTCATAAATGCAATAAGGTCTTCTTGGAATTGTTCCTGAGTCATGGAGGTCATTTGATGGCCATGACGGTATTCTGAGCCCTTGAGGAATACTCTCTTCAAAATGGACTCTGCCATCTTGTCTCTGGCAATGGCAAGAACCACCACGTAGATCATGACGTTCTGGGCCTTGTTGTTACGGAAATCAGCCCAAAAGCCCTGCTCGTGAACCAATGGAAAGATGGAGTTGAGTTTGTAGAAGTAGAGTTCGATCAACTGACGAGTGTCGTCCGCATCGAAAGGATAGGCTGGACCGGCCAACGTGAATGCATTAATGGAAAGGAGGAAGTTGTAGATGCTCTCGTTACGGATATAGAACTCCTTATAGGTTCCAGTGCCGAAATTCCGAAGCTTGAACAGCTTCTTTTCCACTCCTTTGGCTTCGTCGTCGTCTTCTCTGGTTTTTACGTAGACACCAGACTCGTGCCAGATTGTCTGGTCATCGGACATGGCGATGATGACTTTTGGGTGGCCGTGGAAGAGATACTGGTAGTTTGAGCCCAGATCTTGGCCCGCTACGTTGAAGTTGTACGTCTGTTTTAAGTACTGGGGCGTGATTCTCTTCATATCCATGCGGACTTGAGCGGACGAAAACGCGTTTGGCGACACCCTGGCCGGGCGAGGGTTGGTGACCACCAACTCGGGCAAACTGGCGGCTTTTGGCATGTTGTAGGCTGTTTCTTCGTTGATTTGCACCCGTTGCCCGGCATTATTTTGCAACTTTGGCTGCAACAAGTCGTCCGACGACTCGGCCAGAGAGCTATTTTCCATGGTTCCCGGTTCGATTCTGGGCACCGCCGAAAGTCCATTTGTGGAGGGCGCCGTGGTCGATTCGGACGTCGAGTTGGAGCCGATTGACACCGATTGCTGGGGCTGGATGGGCTCTGAGGGCCGCCTGGGCGTGGCCTTGACTAAGCTACACTCCCACTTGTGCTTTCTACAGTTCAGGCACCCGACGGCTTCGTAGTCCGTGGAGGTTATCTCGCACTTGACTCGCTTGACACGGCAGTTCTGGCAGCATTTGAACGTGCGCTTACGGGTTTTGTAGTTGGAGTCGAACGCCGGAAACACAAACATGGTGCTCGAGCTACGACTTAATTTCTGGCTTCAAAAACGAGGTAAATCGTGTGTTCTATGGCCCTTCGTTCTTCAAGAAACCGTTTGAAGGATTCTATATTCATTATATAGGAAAGGTTTTTTCACAGCACACGGAGTTCCCAATCGGGACGAGAGAAATATTTTCCATGGGGGGAGTGTAGCGCACGCGGAGTGTGCCAGAAGCCAGGTGCAGGACAGTTAGGAAGCTCAGGTTTGCACCGCCAGCAGCTTGAACACCAAAAAATAAGAAAAGAACAAGGAAAAACCCACGACTCAAGACACAAGACACGAGACACCATCGTTATCAGACAGCATTGACAGCTCTAAAAATTCGCTGTTTTGCCTTTGTTCTTACCCCAATTTTGGCCCTGACTTGAGCCCCTCCTCTGGCTACTTTCTGTCGTCGTTATTTTCTCATCGTATGTGCTTTCTAGGTAACCGTCCCAGTTTTCAGCCTGCATATAGACCAAATCTGGCGAATGATGAGATCCAGGCAATATTTTCTAGCGAATATTGCGGGTGGTGCATATGTTGTGTGCTCCCATTGGCAGGCCGTGCATTAATTTTGGGGTTTGGGTTGGGGAACACGGACACATTTCCTCAATTGGCAACGCCTCCGCAGCAATTTTTCCATATTATTTGCCCACTGCTGCACTTCGGTATCTGGTGAGGACGGCTTCCAATCAGGGAAGTAGTGGTGTTGAGAGGAACCATTGTTATCGTAGAAGAGGTGGTGGAGAGAAGTGGAAGAAACGGAAGTGGCATGGGATGCAGACATGAAGGGCTGTTACCGTTTCTGTAGGTTTCTGTAGTCGATCGCTAAAAAAACGGCCTGGATCACTCCACTCAACAGAATTGGACCTTCTGCCCTGCGGTGGAGCCAAGAGAGGGGGAGGGATATGGTCTTTCCGTTTCACCATCTATGGTCCGTATTATGTAGCCAAATACGAGGCACAGCGACTCGGCAACTGTTTTCACGTCGGTGTGTGCCGTTCCTGGGCTTTGGGCCGAAGACTCACACTAGAGCGACACTACGAACCAGTACGAAGTAAAAATGAAATGAAATAGAAAGTGCCGCAAAGAAGATGTACGGTGCCTGGCGAAGCAACGGGTCAAGCCACTTTAAGTGGTTCCATCGGTTCCAGGAGAGAGTTGTGGTTAATTAACATTGCAGAACGGGATATAAAATAATGCTTTGGTATGGCTCTACTACGTTCTATATATACTCATACATCCATGTGTAGTCACATACTCACATACTCTTCTAGACCCATACATACTCTTATACTGATATCTTTCTCAGTGGTTTCACACTATTCACCACTCACGCTACTCACTTTATTATTACCACTCCAATGCACCCATTGACTCACCACACCACTTGATATGTCCATCTCTCACGTTTCACACTTCACATCTGACATCTCAAACCTTATAGTTCACATATCCGCTTCTATATATACACATACACAGTTCCTCTACTCCAATTCACAACCTTCTCCTTTTTCTTCCTCCACCTTCTCTTCGTTTGCATCCTCCTCTTCGTTTGCATCCTTCTCTTCATTTGCATCCTTCTCTTCATTTACATCCTTCTCTTCCTTTACATCCTTCTCTTCATTTACATCCTCCTCTTCATTTGCATCCTCCTCTTCATTTGCATCCTTCTCTTCATTTGCATCCTTCTCTTCATTTGCATCCTTCTCTTCATTTGCATCCTTCTCTTCCGCAACACTCTCTTCCTACTGCTCCACGGTTCCTTACTGTACACCGCAACTCTCCACACCGTCCGCCACTCCCACTTACATCATACCTACCGCTTACATACGCTTATTCCTTCTTTCGTGTCTGCCCACTTCTCCCCCACCACTGGCTGCCAACTAAGCCTGGCGACAGAATACCTGCAGACATATTCGGTGACACTTACGCATTGGGCGGTTTTCTGTTTTCTGCTATTTTTGTCTTGCAGTAATAATGCCATATCCTGTATACACTCTCTCATCACCGGAAAATAGTGGTTTGTGTCGTGCGCCCACCGATATCACCAGTATAGTGAAATATTTCAGCTTATCGGTGGCTCCGTCGTATGTTTAAAGGTCTTAGACAAGCCAACAGTTGTGGAAAAGTGACATAATATCGTTTATTCGACTGCTAAGAGCTAGGGGTAATAGGGGTTTGGAAAAAATCCGGGCTTCATTGTTATTTTTGTGTGTTTAGTGCTGTTGCTTCGTAATTGCCTGTCAGTTATCGTAATCATTAGTCAAACAGAGTTTCCTAGTATTCTTAACGAGAAAGGCTTCTGGTAGTTCAAATTGAAACAGACATGACGACAAACCACAGACCGACGCTTGAAAGCAAAAGAGGAAAGGTCCAGGCAATTGGAGACACAATTGCGCATGCTAGAGCTTTGCCCCAGCAAACCAAACTTAAGTATAGACAAGATGCTCCGGATGGTAAGAGTATCGATTATAAGTCAGGAAAGAAGGCCGTAGAAGAGTTGAAAAAAGAGCTTTTGGCCAATGAAGAGGGTCTGACCGAGGGATCCAAAAAGAGAATTCAAATAGACATCGATGAAGGAATAACAGCTCACGATAAGAAAAGGATACGGCTGCAAAATGTAACTAATGAAGAGAATTCTGAAATACTACCCAGAGAGGATGGAGATTCTGAAGAACAAGAGGATGAAAAGGACGATGATGAAGGAGATGAAGATAATAGTGCTGATGAAGATGATGAGGGTTCCGAAGACGACTCGGAAATCGACTCCGACGAGGAAACCAAACAGCTTCTAGCAGAATTGGCCAAGATCAAACAGGAGCGCCAGGCTGAAAAGGATAGAGCAGAGCAAGAAGAAAAGAAAGAGAAAGCCCTTACTTCGAACCCTTTGGTTCAAGTAAAGGATACAGACTCTTCAGCCGACGATAAGAATGATTTCAAGGCTAAGAAGAGTTGGAGAAGTGCCACAGCTTTCAACAATAAACCCAGCAAAGCGAAGACAGACGAAGAGTCTTATACGAATGATACTCTCAAGTCAGATTACCACCAGAAGTTCCTATCCAAGTACGTCAGATAGTAGAATATAGATAGAATATAGCATGTAATGATAATGAAACTTAAGGAATGTATTGCTTTATATACTAAATTGCAAATATACTAATAATACTAGGGTAGAAAGGCGGGATTAAATAAAATGAAACCGAGTAGATACAACTGGACTGGAGTGAAACTGATAAGATATTCACACCGACTAAGCAAAAGGACCAGGGAAGTGAATGAGCTAAAGCAAATTGCAAGTGGCTAGAAGATAACTAACTCAAATCTTCAACTTGGCTTAATCTGTTTTCAAGGTTAGCAATGTCTTCCTTGAGACTGGCCTCTTCGACCGTCTTCACAAGTTCCTTGGTACATTTAGCAATGTCGAAGGAAATACCGGCCAAACGCTGCTTGAAGTTCTTGTCAGCGAATTGCAGGTCGCTCTTCTCAGCATTAGGCTTACACAAAATGCTCATACGGTGGTGGCAATCCTCCAAACTCTTGACGACCCAACTGCCGTGTTCCTTCAATTGAGCATTACGAGTTTGGTTCATGGAGGTATTAGTAGCTTCAGTCATTTGAGAAATCACAATAGTAATAGCCTTGGACTTCTCGCGTAAGTCTCCTCTTGTAGCGTTTGGCTTCTTTATAGCCGAAAGCAAGGACTGGATTGTGGAGATGACTTGAACGGTCTGGTGCTCCAAGTAGAGCAAGACTTGTGTCAATGTGTTATCTGGATCTTCAATATTGAACAAGTCAACGTTGAATGTAGCTGCAGCCATTGACTTACGGTACTCCTGTCTCTGTCTGGCTTCACTTCTAGTAGAGTCTTCCTCGCTGAAGTCGGACTCAGAGTCGTTTTTGACATCATCCAGATATGTAACACCCTTTGTAACCGGTGCTTGTATAGGTGTCACATCGGCTGGAGGTATGTGGGCATCGGACACAGCCTTATTAGATGAATGGATTGAACGTGGAGAAGATGGAATATTGGTGTTCTGAACGGTCTCTTCAGAAGCAGTCGATGGAACATCACCCTCGGTTTCAGCAGCGGATCCTTGTGAAGTCAATCTGTTTCTGACGGACTGGAAGAATCCTGCCTTCTCCCCCTTCAGTGGTGAAATATCACTGTCAAGGTTGTCTTCGTCTTCAAGTTCTCTTGATGGAGTAGTTTCAGCCGTAGAGGTAGAATCTCTGTCACCAACTTCAGTCTTCTCGTTCTCGGAAGTTCCCTCTTCAGAGATATTGGTGTCATCTTGAACAGCCTTGCTATCGTTGTCAGAAACTAATCTGTCACGGAGAGTCTGGAAGAGACCCTTTCTGACGGAGCCGGTACTGCTACCAAGAGGCACGGCCTTCTCTGTCAGAGCGGACTTTTCTGCCACTGGTGAGTCGAATGGACCGGAGAGTTCCTTCTTATCAGATTGACGGAAGGGACTTTCTGTGTCCAGGTCGAAGGAGAACTTTCTAGATTTTGCACCCAATTTGTAATTTGGGGGTTCAGCTCCTGCTGGGCTCTCGAAGTGTTTCACTTTGTCAAGTATATTCTTCTGTGGTGTGACACGGTTTGGCGAGTTCTTTGGCGACAGGTCTGTACTGTTGCCATTGCGTTGCTGTTCAAACTTCGAGGTCAACTCAGAAATGTGGGATCCTCTAGGACTACCCATGGTAGGAGTCGACTTGGCTTCATTACCAATAGACTTCGTGGATCCGTCTCTGTCGAGTGATCTATGGCTCACCTCCTGAGATGCTGTAGAGGTTCTGGCACTTGTTGGCTTACTGGTTGTTGTGGCAATAACGGCATTAGGAATAAGTGACTTGAAGGATCTGGTACGTCTCTGGGTAGATGGTAAGATCTCTTCGGTCTCATCCTTTTTAGAATCGTCAGCCGACTTTGAGTCGGTTTCAGAATTTTGTGGGCCCAAGCTGTTCTGAACTTCACGTAATTTGTTGGCCATTCTCAATGGACGAGCACCGAATTCCTTTGTTACTGTTCTCGACACTTCTGGTGTAGTAGGTTCTATAGCTCTGGATTCAGCAGAGTGTTCTCTTAACTTCACAGACAGCACTAAGTCACATAACCCGAAACCAATTTCACCAACAGCGCGCTCTACAACCACTCTTGGGAATATATTTGGATAGATAGCAAAATATCTGGTTGAAGTAAGGGCATAACTGACACTTTCTCTGAGCACAACAGAGAACTCGTTGCTATTAAGTTGTTGATTGTCACCTTGACTGGCAACTTCGTTTGCAATGATGGAAAGCTTGGAGATCTTATCGAAAAGAGTATCGGAATCCACGTCTGCGCTGTTAAGAGAGAGAAGGAATGATTCAATCAATGATTGCAAGTCTGCGACAAGCTTCATAGAAATGAGGCCATGGGGAGCAACTAGCGAAGAAAGAGAATCGCTAGAAAGGGCTTTTGAGGACATATCCTTGGAGATCGTGTTAGAGCGAGCATCCTCGAACTTCTTTTGCCAGCGAGTAAGCTCGTCTTTGAGTGCAGTGGTGGTATTAGCGGTGGTGTTAGATTCTGGCTTCGAGTCCAAAGCAGACAACTTGTCAAAGAAAGAATCGATTTCTTTGCTTCTTGAAGGAGCAACGGAACCAGTAGCAGCAGCCACTAAATCTGATGTACCGCTTGGAGAGTTTGCTATTCCGTTACTTATTTCTCTGCTATTAATGCCGTTGCCGAGTCCGGTATTCACCTTCTTAGGAGATGTTCCAGCTTCCTTGGTAACAGTGGACTTCAAGGATTGGTTCTCCAAGCGTAAAGCTGCATTGGCAGACTTCAACTTTGCGATTTCCTCTTCGAAGTTAGAAGTGTTGTCAGTCTTCTCTCTTTCTTTCTCCAATGATCTGGCTTTTACTTTCTCTGAATTCCATGACTTCTTTTCTTCGCTCAACACTTCGAGCTCGTCACTGAGTGATCTATTCTGATCGGTCAAAGACTCGTAGTCACTAATGAGAAGTTTGTGCTTTTCATCTATATCTTTGTGGTCTCCTTGAGCAGTAGAAAGCTTGGATGTGAGTTCAGCAATGGCAATCTTCAACTGACTGTTTTCAGCGGTCATCTGTTCCATCTTTTGGTGGAGATGGTCATCTTGAGGTTGTTCTTCTATAGCACGACTGACATTGTGATTCATATTGTTGTTGATTTCTCTGGTGTTATCCACTAAACTACTAGAGTTCTTTCTCTCCTTTTTGGGCGCTTTTTCGTCATCTTCATCTTCCTCCTCATCACTAGACCACATCAAGTTTGCTTTTGTAGGAACAACGGTCGTGGACTGGATACCTATGCTGTGGTTTGTTGAGTTGCCGTTTGGAGCAGCGCCATTGATGCTTGTGTCGTGCAGAAGAACGCTCTTTTCGATATCCTCGTACTCTTCTTCCTCGTCTTCTCTGTGTTGAGCTAAGCTGTCGTGGAGTCCTCTTGAGTGGCTCTTTTCTGACATTGTTGATCTGTCGGTTTGGTGAACAGATCCGTTAGAAGTGCTTGCAGTCGACAGCTTCTTCTGGAGCGTATGCATTCCGTTGCTGTGATTATTATTACTGGTACTATTACTATTATGGTTATTCAGAACCTGGCTCTGTTGGCTGTGGTGGGCATTGCCGTTAGAGCTCTGGCTGTTTTGATTTGTAGGCTGTTCGACGTTGAGTTCTCTTCTCTCGATTTCAAACAGAATATCGGAAACCAAGTCCTTGAACCGCGTCTGGGGCAACGACGCCAACTTCTGGCGAGCCTGGTTTCTCTTTGGGTGGAACGTCAGCTTGGGTAACAAGTGGTCTGGTTCTCCTCTCGACTCGTCGATACGTCTCTTCAACTCGTCGTAGACATCGGTACTCAACTCCTTGAACTGCGCCGACGACAACTTCAAGAGCTTTTCACGGGCCCTCGCTGCTCTCGTGGAGTTGGACTTGCCTCGGACGCTCAGGTCGTCCGAGATATCAAGGAACTGCTTCAACACCTTGTAGTGGTGAACCAAGTCCTTTTCGCTCATGTGGACAGGGTGATTTGGCAGCGAATTGGACGAATTCTGGGGGAAACGGGCGGGGGTTAAAACTGGGGGTTGCGGCCGATGTTTTGCTCGATTTCTGGCCACTTGAAAGACGTCTTGGGTACTACTGGAAGCAAAAGAATCAACTGCAACTCGTCTTCAAATCGATTGTTTTACAACAAAAAGTTTACAGCGGTTACTGGGGTCGTGGGAGAACCGGGTTTACGATTGGCAAAACACTGCTGGAAAAAATAAATATCGTGGAGCGTCGAGACGCGTTGCGAGAAAGTTAGTGCGGTTCGCCAGAAGGGCACGTAACGGGGCGAGGAGGAGGAATTAGGTTTTTTGGTGCAGCGGGTGTTGTTAATATTAACATTAATAATATTATTGTTGCTGCTGGCGGTGGTTGTGTTGCTGCGTGCTCAGTATTCTGTGTAACTTGTGGCGAGAGAGCGAGAGAGTGGGAAAGTGCGAGATGCGTACAGGGAGAGCGTGGTCTGGCATTTTGTATCGGGGCGGAGATGAAGTAGGAGGTGTGCTGTGTGGTAAAAATGAAGAAGGAGGTATTACTCTGGGGATGTAAATTCCTTGGTTGTTACTACATTCTAGCGAGAGTGAAATTTGGTGGGGTGCGAGGGCAGGGCTTTTCGGTGTGTTTCACATGGTTCATATTATAGGTGTTGATCTTATCGTGCTTGCTGGGAGTTGCACCCAGAGAGACTACGAGCGAGACCAATTGTGGAGTTGAGAGTTCATTCAAAGGAGAGCTACGGATTAAGGTCATAGAGAGTACGTTGGTTATTGGTACTGGTGGCCGTGGAACGGCCGTTCTCACAACTGCTAGCGAGAAAACCTGGTGAAATTCGCAGATTTCGCGTACCTGCGCGTTTCGTGGGGGGAATATGCCTCAGCGAACCCACGCAACGAGTGGTAAGTATAGCGGCGGTGGGAACATCCCGTAGAGGACAGAGGACAGAGGACAGAGACAAGTTCTGAAAGAGAAATGGGATTCAATTCGATGATTATTAGGCCATTGAGAGGAGCATTGTGGGTATGTTTGCTACACCACACCATCTATTAAAATCGCAGAATGAATCGCAGGAGAGAACTGACTTCGCTGAAATTCCCGTAGGAGCTGAAATTTGGGGCCATTCTCAGTACCACCTGCTTGTTGCAAAAAGTGTTACAATACGCATTTGTTGCTGAAGTACACCAAGTTAGCTTCCGCTAATAATAGTGCTCTATCCCTATTATCATGGTATAACCATTTCAATCAAATTTCTACTGAACCACCACTACGTTAGCAACTGATATCACCACCACGACGACCTCAGCCAAGTCTCACTAATTTTACCACCACCACGCTCCACCGCACCGCAGTGGTTAATTTATTTTCACATTTTCTTATTTTCTGCATCCATTTCTGATTTCTTGTATCTCATTTACCCGTTATTTCTTATTTCGATATTTTCTCTGCACCACCACAAAATATCGAATTACGGCTAAAAATA
>JAJMAO010000108.1:0-53138 GCA_030572575.1 Scheffersomyces insectosa
GCGGTTAACACTCGCTTAACCGACACTGAGTTCAACACCTGGGTATCTTACTTCAACTTCACATTTTAAACAATCACCTACACTCTCATCTTTAAGATGAGCTGAATGCCCCAAGGTATTTGGCAGAGAGTTTTTACCTTTCGGTTTCTCTCTGGACGAATCATTGCCACCTTGTCTTTGTTATTCTCTCTCTATCTCCTCTTTGAAATAGCTAGATAGTAATAAAGATCGATCCTATAAAAAAAAAAAAAAAAAAAAGCAATAAAAAGATGACAAGTCGCTATCACTACAAGTGGACTACGCAAGCTCCATAGTATCATCCAGTCTTTATCCAGCGCACCCGATCGTCAGGACCACTCTCCTGCCATCTTTGAGCCTTATACACCCATTATTAACTAACTTCCAACTACTCGTCAACTTTCGACAACTTTGATCCTCAGATGTCCCTCAATCCACCTCAACCAAGGGGCCGTAGAATCTGAAACCTTGGATGAAGGAAAGCAGTTGCCCTTACTTTTATACAGTACTAAAGTTGTTCCTAGTTTTAGTTGCAAAAACGTAATACATGCCATTTCGTCAAAAAAAAAAGCAAAAATACAGCGGCTATCTAATCATTGCAATGATATAGATAGACAGCGTCATCAAGAATGCTGACTATATTTACTGAAGATACATATGACTATTCAGCACTAACAAGCTCATATATGGGCATATTCTATTCTCAAAAGTTCGAACAATTTCTCAATACAACTCAAACAGGTTATGCACATTCAACTTCAGGGATAGAGTTCTCATTCCTATTCAAGACAGTTTTCACATCCTTATGCCTATGTACAATTCAACTAACGTTCTTCTGCTTCTTCAGATCACTATTCAAGTACATCTATCAACCAAGATGTTACTGTGTGCCAGTCAAGGAAAGAAGGGAGCCACTTCCACGAGGGTTTCTTTCTTGGATTCTCCCAATCATGAAGACAAGCATTTATTTCTATCTTTCTATGGGATTAGATGCGTATTTCTTCATTAGGTTCATCAGTATTCTTCTTTTGTATTTCATATTTATTGGATCCATAAACATGATAGTATTGATTCCCATCAACTACACAGGAAGCGATGCTACGTATTCAGCAGTTGGGCTAGACCGTCTTAGCCTTTCCAATATAGCTAGCTCCAACGTAAGAAGATTGAATGCTCACTTTATCTTGGGGTTATTGACAATTGCCCTATTTCATTGGATGATTCTATACGAATTGCAAAGTTTTGTTGCGATTCGACAGTCCTATCTATTATGTAGTAGGCACAAGGATTCTATCCAAGCAAGGGTTCTTCTAATATCTAATGTCCCCACGCATCTACAAGATGTAGAGGTTCTAAACGAAATATTTGGAGTAGTTCCTGGCGGGATAAGGACTATTTGGTTTCTACATGACTTCCATAGAATTGAGAATGATGTCAGAAGAGCAAAGAAAGCTTTGGAAATTCTAGAAAAATCACAGATTCATTATTTAAACAACTATGTGAAGAGCAAGATTGCACGAAGTTGCTTAAACTGTCTACCTTCAAAGAGAGATAAGCTTGATGGGTTAATCGAGGAATTCAGTATACTGAATTTTAATTTCCAAGATGCTTCCGAACCTAGATTTTATCCTCCTATATATTTTAAACCCCTTCGAATACCAGAACTTGAGCGCCGAGTTCAGATAACCTTACCAGGTTTCCTAAGAATTTTTATCTTTCAAAGAAAAGTACTGATGTCCAAGTGGGCGATAAAGACACTTACACAGAAACTAGAAGATATAGACCTTCAGAAAAGACTTATGGTGGAAGGGAATTCTTTGACCTACAAGAAAGTATTCATCGAATTCAATACTCAACCAGGAGCCTATATTGCTCACCAATGCTTACTTTCCCAAAACCAAGGTAATCTTGACCTGAGTTTAATTGAAGTCCACCCACAAGACATTTTGTGGCATAACCTATCAAGAAATAATTCGTATGCTTGCTTAGTGGAGAAATATTTGGTTACTATCATATTTATTGGCATTAAAATCTTGTATGTGGTCCCAGTGTCATTTATCGGCTTATTTTCACAGATACCCTTACTTGTACACCTAATGCCATTCCTTCTGTGGATATACCGGTTTCCTGAGGAAGTAAAGGAAACAATATCAAGCTTTCTACCCTCAATTCTATTGACTATATTAACTGAAATCGTAATGGTAACATTTAGGTTTTTGACATACTTCAAAGGAAAATTAACTGGTTCAGAATTGGAAATAGACTTTCTGAAATGGTATTTTGCATTTCTCTTCGTACAGCAATTCCTCGTGGTTACCATTCTGTCAAGTATAACTGTGATATTCACGCAAATCGTGGACCAACCAACTTCAATACCCGTTCTATTGGCTACTAACCTTCCGAAAGCTGCAACCTTTTTCTTTCAGTTTTTTGCATTAAAAGCCTTTGCTTTCTGTGGGGCAAACTTCATGAGAATTGACCAATTAATTTTGCATCATACTATTTTTCCTTTAAAGGACACCACTCCGAGACAAAAGTTCCAGAGATTGACCAGCTTGCCCAAAATCAAGTGGGGAACTATATACCCCGTATACTCGGTGTATGCGTGTATCGGAATAGCTTATTCCATAATCTCTCCCTTGATTTCCTTGTTCATTATTTTCATATTACTGTTGGTATTAGTATACTACAAATATTCTTTGAAGTTTATTTACAGCCATATCAACGTCTCTGAAACACAAGGAAGACTTTACCCGATTGCTTTATTACATCTCTATACTGGAATATACTGTTTGGAATGTTGTATTATAGGTATATTCTTTCTCCTGAAGAGTGACGATGGGAATTCTCCAATGAGACCTCAAGGATGGATTATGGTAATAATTTTGCTTGCAACAATCTTTGGTCATATTACCATATATAACAGATACCTGAAGCACTTTTCCTATATCCCAATCCTCTCTGACAAGAAATTTAAAGATGATAGTATAGTCAAAGAGCTCAAGTCAAAAATGAATCAACTGGAAATAGCAGAGAAAGCCAAAGAAGTCAAAAATGATGAAAACTATCTGCAGCATCAATTGTTGTATGTCCATCCAGCATTCAAATACGAGTATCCAAAAGTCTGGCTACCCTCTGACCCATTAGGAATTGCCGAGCAGCAAATTATTCGGATAGAGCAAATGATGCCTATGTTAAAAGGCGGAATTACGAAAGGTGCAACACTAACATTAGGCACATCATACAGAAATATGAAAGTCAGGGTCTCCGAGGCTCCTCCTGATTACAAATAGTCTATTTCTGCACTCCGTATGTTTCTTCCAACCGTGACCTAATCTTTAATCTCATCAAAAAATCTCTCCAAACAGTGAATGACTGGTTCCTTCTCCAGGAAACTTCTCTCTTGTGAGACCTTATTTTAGCACGGAACCATATTTTCTTTACTGACACTTCTTGTTCTTTTAAAACCAAGACACCATTTCGAACCGGAATAGCCTGCCCAGCTTTGGAGGTGAAGCTGAATCCAACCACGACAGGAACGTACTGAATTTCTTCACTTGTAGGTTGTGATCTTATTGATTTATGGGCCAGCAATATAGATTCAATACCAGAAAGTTTGAGCCAAGTACATTCGTCAGGAATCATGCAATCACGAAAAATCTCAATATTACCATATTCATTTTGTGGCAATATTGACTTTCCATCCTCATCCTTAATTACTTTTAACTTGATGTAAGTACATGTTTGAATGAAACTATAGAGCTTGGTATTATTGAGCTCCGGAGTATTTTGGGCAATATTGTTATTATAAAGTCTCCTATTAGCAATTGTTCTAGGCGGCAATCCCTTCGAAATTTTTACGGGCTGATCTAGAAGGCCGGGTTTTATTGATCGACCTAAGAATTTCCATTGCTTTTCCGATTTTCCCACTACTACACTGTTTTTGAAGAATACTAGCTCTTTTTTCCGATCAAGTGTTATAGATTTGATTGGTTTAGTAGACGCTGGAATGGACTCATTGTATCTCAAAGTAGACAATGTCACTAAATTGGGACTTTTCTTCAAAGCCGTCAATGTAGTAGGTATACGGTAGTTTATCATTGCTATTTGTTTTAAGAAATTTAACTCCAAATTATCAGCACTGGTATAATCTATCCCATAATTAAAGTACCTCAAGAGAGATTGAAATAGCATAGCAGTCCTTCCTTGCTGTGTCCTTAAATCAAGCTTGTTGAACCATCGATAAGAAACATCCGTCATGTACCTAGAGCTTACATCAATGAGGAGGCCATCATTAGTATATGCAATGACATAATTCATGGTCATCTGATTAAGTTGACTCAATATTGGATAGTAGATATCTGTGTAGTATTTCAGCACTGAGTCCGTGGAAATATTCGTCCTCCCATAGCGATTTAGTCGTATGAGTCGTTTCTCTTCATTATGAAAGCACTCCGTTTCAATAATAATCAATTCTGAGCTATCCAAAGGATTCACTACTTCAGTCCAGAAATATGGATACAATAAGTCATTGTCTTTATTTCTTTCGAGTTTATTGAAGTCAACTTCCGGTTGCACTTTAGCGTCCTTGCTTACTGGTTGTAAGGGTAAAGAAAAGATCAAGCGAGCTTCAAACCCCATAGCTCTCATCAATGCCGTAAATATTTGGGCTCCAGTGTCTCTATTATGCTTGAATTTCTTCACGACTGCAATGAAGTCCTTTATGTTTGCAATGGGTGGGGCCGGTTTAGGATGATATTGTTCCGGACTACTAAGGTTCAGCTGAGGAATATAACCCAAAACCCTGATCCCATTGGAGTCGAATTTATAATTCAACCTGAACCATTTAATCAAATATTTTAGTATATAAATGAATTGAACATCCAACTTCAGCTTTTCTTCAGCAGTAGCAGAGCTTATATCAGACTTTTTAATTGCCTTGTTAAACTTCTTGACATAGTCTTTCATTAAAGATGCCGGTAAAAGACTTTTTAAAGTCTTATGCACCCTGTGACTTGAGAGGTACTTATTCCTCTGGTGACCATGGAGCATATAAATCACCATTCCAAGATAATGTATGCTACGTTTCCTTTGCTTCTCCAAGATAAACTTTTGAAGGTTTCGTTTACGAACAGCAGCTTGGGCTTCTTCAATTCTGATATTGAAGACTTCAGGCTGAGCTGCTTCTTGGGAAGGTTCACTTTTAGGCTCAGTTAATGGTAACGGGACCTCGTCCCAATCGCTTAGGTCCGAATCATCCAAGTCATATTCCTCGGATTCCTCTTCAGATGAAGATAAGGTATCTAGATAAGCAGTGCTTTCAATCACATCGTCATCGCTATGTCCAGGTGAATCTAACTTCCTTTTTTTCGGACTTCTTTCATATTCCGAATCGGTATCATCATCTGAGATAAAAAGTCCATTGTCCTCCATAACCAATACTGCTAGAAAGAAGTAGTTTGCTTAAACATTTCACATCCATCTCTAGTTTTTCTGGGGAACCAAAGAGATGCGAAAAATTCATAGTACACCTACAGAGTATTTGAGTTGGATAAAATTGTATCTATTGAGTTCTAATTTACAGTAATATACATGGTCTATGATATCTGATCTACAAATAGGATAATCAGAGTAGTTGAAGCTTTTTCAAAATTATTAACTATTGAGACTACTGGGGTGTTGACAAGGACACCGGAAAAGGTGTGCTATTTGGAATAGGTGAATTCTCTCTAGTCGCTTTGGAGAATATCGTTAATTTGCTTAAATTCGTTTATAAGTGCAAACTGGTTGTTCTTACCTTCAGCAACGTCGTGTCCGTAGAGAGTTATATCCTCAAACTGGGCCGTTGGGGTGTAAGTATTGACGGTAACTATGTTGTTTCCATAGCCATCGTCTGCCACGCCTTCTGCTCTGGCCAAAGTCTCGGATTTGTTTATTATGTAGCCCGTGAAGTTTTGGTCAAGGCCCAACTTCTCCCCTGCCAATTTGCAGCCTCTGAAGTATGCAACGTCCACTTCTTTGTCTGTGATCACCTCCTTCGTCTTTGTTGGAGTGAAGTAGTCATTCGTCTTGGCTGGACCACTGTATTGTATATGCATGGGCACAAGGTGTGCCACTACTTTAGGCACCTCGCTGTTTATCTGAATGGTATTACTCATCTTGTTTAATATCAACTCTGTGTTGACTCTGCTGGAGAGAAGCCTCCGTTAACAAGATCCATATATTGATGTCAAGAGACGCTTAAGACGTGTGCCGCGACGTGCAGGAATCTAAACTACTGGAGAGACCTCATATATTTAGAGTGAGTGAGTGAGTGAGTGAGTGGGCTAACAATGGGCTCTTGAATTGCAACTCGGTGGTTTGGTCCTGTGAAAGTTGGAAGGAGTACACAAGTAACCGTTAGCAGGAAAATCATGGTAATATTGTAGATTTCCTTCTCGATTTTGCAACTTACCAGGTGGTTTTGAGTCTTGTAGCTCTGTATTTTTGCAGTATCTCACCAACAGAGTGAAAACTACGGAAGAATTAAACCCATATATCGAGACTCAATACAAGCACACCATTTGCAACCAAAACAACCCTCACTCAGCAGGAACTCCCGGAAACCACTTCACCTATACCGGTACCTCCATCTCGGCTCTGCCGACTTCACGGTTATACTAAATACCGAACCAGTCGCAAACTATACCCTTTCTAAGCGAATGCGGTCTGCCAACGGAATTTTTCACCCCAACGCTTATCTCAAGCGGAATCTCCTATTTGGAAAGTGAGGCTTCAAAATGCCATTTGTAAGACAATAGCTAATTTTGCAGAGGTGAAAGAATGGCTGCCATTTTCTTTTATGCGACAAGAATCCACGAATTGGAATTGTGTGTTTCTTTTATGAAATAACAGTGACTATAGTTGGAGAGTCAGTTACGTAGATACTTACCTGTTTAATATGTCAAAGAGTAACCAGAACCACGTTCCTCACTTGTACCCCAACATCATTAAGGATGTATCGGCTGGGGCACCAGGACTCGTTGCGGGAGAAATCGCTGCCGAGGACGAGGGGTTGATAAGCAACTCGATGTTGAGATCTCACTCCTACGGCACCATACACAAGGACCCGGTTGAAGAAGAGATTTCGGAAGTCGTCTCGGACGACAATGGCGGTTACGCTTTACCGAAGAAGCAGTTATACACCGTCATTTCCAGTTTGTTCATGGCTTCCTTTTTGGCAGCATTGGACGCTACGGTTGTGACGACGCTCTTGACATTGATTGCCTCGGATTTGAATGCTATTTCAAACATCTCGTGGATAGCGACGGCCTACTTGCTTTCGTGCTCCGCTTTCCAACCGTTATTCGGAAAGCTCTCGGATATTTTTGGTAGAAAAATCCTTTTAATCTTGTGTAGTGGTTTCTTCGCCGTTGGATGTATGATATGTGTGACAGATTCATTGTTCTGGTTGGTAATTGGAAGATTTGTGACAGGATGGGGTGGTTCCGGTTTGACAGCATTGGGAACTATTACGATGTCTGATTTAATTCCATTGAGAGATAGAGGGTTCTACCAAGGTTTGGCTAATGTCTTTTTCGGCTTGGGTTCTGCGTCTGGAGGTATTATCGGAGGACTTATTGCAGACTCCTTGGGGTGGAAGTATGTTTTCATTTTGCAAGTACCGTTGGCAATTATCGTAGGTCTTGCTTTCTACTTCAATTTAAACTTACCAGAGGGTTCACCTGGCCTTGGAGCTCACGGCGAAGACATCAAGCAAAAATTGAAGAGAGTAGATTTCTTGGGATCCTTTTTCTTGGTCAGTGCATTGATGTTCATCTTGACTGCTGCCTCCATGGGTGGCAGAGAAATTGCCTATTCTTCAAAGACATTTATAGCTTTGGTTACTCTCTCTGCTTTCTTGTTGGCTGCATTTGTCTACACAGAATCTTATGTTTCTGCAGAGCCAATCATTCCAATGGAGTTATTGGGAAACAGAACAGTGGTGTCCTCATCCTTAGCCAACTGGTTCTATACCATGGGTGTTTTCACCTATCTTTTCTACGTCCCAGTCTACTTCACATCAGTTATGGAGTTTACCGCTACTGAAAATGGTTTGAGGTTGATCCCGAATTTCTTTGGGGTTTCCTTAGGTTCTGTTGGAGCCGGAATATACATGAGAAGGACCGGCCGTTACTACAATTTGACCGTGGGTGTGGGTTTACTTTCCATCTACGGAGTTGTTAGACTCTTACTTATCAGCCCAAAAATTTCATTGTTTGAGCAATTCACTTTGATGTTGCCTTCTGGTATAGGTTATTCATGTATTTTGACTGTAACTTTATTGTCGTTGATCGCTTCTGTTCCTGCAAAATATCAAGCATGTACCACCTCCATTCAATACACCTTCAGATCTACTGGTTCGACTTTAGGTGTGGCAATTGCTTCAGCCATTTTCCAGAATGTGTTGAAATCTACATTGACTACCAGAGTAAATGAGCTAATTTCTGACCCCCAGGAAGCCAGCAAGATTATCGCTAGAGCTTTAGAGAACACTAATTATACTAGTGAAGCTCCTAAGATTGTTAGAGCTGCTATAAGAGATTCTTATGCTTTGGGATGTAAAGGAGCCTTTATTTTCAGTACTGTCACAATCTGTTTGGGCTACATTTCTTCCTTGTTCATGAGAGAACACAAGCTCCACACCAGTTTGGAGAGAGAGGAGTAACAGTATTATTTATTTATTTGTGATAGAAGATTAATTCTTAATATGTATTAAGTGTTTATAGACATGCAGAATGATATTTAATTTGTAGTATCGCTTTCAGGGCTATCTATGATTCCAAGACCTTGGCTCGCGGAGTTGATATTTGTCACATGGTACCTATGGTTATTACCACTAGAGACAACCAAATTTGCTCTTTCGTAGGGTTCTGGAGACTCAGCCAGATGTACAATATACAATTTGCTAGAGTGGTTGGTATTGGATCTTGGTGGGTCATTAGTGCTATTGCTCTCATTGAGATTGAAGTCAGACGCTGGCCTAGGAAGCTTTGCCTTCGCTTTTGCTGCTGATGTAAGTTTGGGCGAGAAGGATGATAACAAGGCAGAACTTGTGATTCCCACTTGGAAGGGCAAATGGTTCTGTTCTGCTTGAAAATAAGGTGACGAAAAGGCGGAGACAGGGTTCGAAAACGGTTCGAGTAATGGTGACAAAATTGGAGACAATACTTCATCTTCTCTAATTGCATCTTCAATTGCGTCTTCAATGACTTCTTCAATAAGCTCGTTTTCTGATGTCACATTAACATTGATGAGGATCACGGCCAAGAGAATACTGGAAATTCCCAAGAAGTACAGAAAACCCTTTGATGGGGTCTTAGTGCCATCGCTGTTAACTAACATGATAATGTAGTCAATACAAATTGTTATTGGGAGTGCCGATGTCAATGACAAAGAAGTAACCAAAGGACTGGTCAATAACATAGCAAGGATAGTCAAGTAGTCAGAGATCACAGAGAATACACCATTGATCAAAATGGAAAATAAGATCCTATTGGAAGGAGGAGGAAACTCAAACTTCTCGATATCCAACCAATGGACAATGAACAAGAGCGGTACTCCGATTACAGCCGTCATCACCCCAACATACCCGAAGAGTCTTCGCTCGTTAGTGGTTTTGTCACCAGTTCCACACTTTACCTTCATCACGATAAGATAAAAGGCGTACATCAAGGCTCCACAGAGTGCCAAAGAGTTTCCCAACCGAGGGTTCTTTGGAATGAACTTGTTTCCTCCATCACCTTCCTTGGACGATTCACTGTAATTTACAAGGAAGACACCGAAACAACTCACACAGACACATACGACCTTTTTTATGGTGAACCTGTCTATCTTCAAGAAAGCTCCTATGAATAACGTGAATATCGATGTGGTTGAGCCCAAAACGGTTTGGTTCGATGCCGAAGTGAACTGCAATGCTTCCATGACAAAAATGTTATACAAGAAGTAAATCACAGCCATTTCGAAGGAGAGCTGGAGAACCTCTGATCCTGTTAACTCTGAAGGAGAATTCTTCTCCAAGTCATCTTTCATGATCTTCTCTAATCTGGCTCCCAGTTTGTTGCCATAGTTGCCGTCGCTAGACGACACAATTAATGGCGTTGATTCCTCTGCTGCAGTATCTTGTTTCTTAAGCGATTTGAATAACCTCGTTATGCACTGAATGACTTCGGGTATTAAGTTCAAGATGAATGATGAGCCTGTTATCACCGCAAACATCCAGGGTTTCAGGTAGTCTGAACCCTTGAGGACCGAATTGACCAACTCTAGGCCAATGACCCATGTGGATATGGCTACTACTATGAAGAGGATTCCGAGTCTGTAGTTGCGGATCTCTTGTTCATTGATAATTTCAACCACCTCCAAGGGGTCTGTTGTGAACTGGGCGTCTTGGTAGTGAAGCGATGACAACGTTGGTGGAGTTTTGGAGACATGGCGGCGTAGCGGGCGTGGTGATTCGAACGAGGACATATCTACAACGTACCAGGCATCGACAGATGAGAGTTGAGTGCCTGAGAGAAAGAAACGAAATAGCAATGATTACAAAACAATGCCCCCTAGAAAGAAATAAACCATAATCTACAAAAAGACAGAAGTCACGTTTACACGGTAGCTATGTAGACTTAAGCGAATTTAACCATCCACGCTAATATTATTAGTATTAGGATTCATATCACGAATCAGGACTACCAGAATTGATAAGAGCAAGCGGAATGGAAGCGCCTTCAACTGCCCCATTGAGATATAAGTCTTGTGCGCATCAACCGTTCTAAGCTTCTGTGCGCGGTAAGAGAGGTACGATAAAGGTTAACGAACAACCACAGAGGAACAGTTAAGAGCCACTGAGCAGTTCTCTGCAGGCGGAGAGAAGAAAGAAGCCATTAACGAACTCCCAGAAGAGGCCATCGACGCGACGTACAGGTCTGAGGAAAGGCATGGAGGGGAGAAGAGGTGATGGAAGAGAAGGTGCTCTTCTCGGATTGAGTGGGGTAGCAGGGCACTTTGGACATACGATGCGGCGATGTAGGTGAAGAGGGTTCGGGGTGTGTTGTAGTAGTTATGGCAGTAGCTTGGGTAGAAGTATTGGAGACGTGTAGATAACGAGAATGGGTTAGCTTATACTTCAACCAATACAGTCAATGGAATATTAGAATTTGGAGAACTAGTAAGTAGCTATTTGCTGGAAAGATAGTAACTCCTGTAGTACTAATGATGTTGGATCTATAGCAGTATTGATGCTTCGTAGTATTGATATACCGTACTACTGCTTGTACTAGTAGCCGGAATGTCTTTGCAGCCTTCGGCGATTCGGTGTTGCCGAAGAAGTATCCAATTTATTAAGTGATCCAATTAATTCATAGATCCAATCTACTTATGCAAAGTCTTATCACGCACATTTACTCATTACTATATATCTATCCTACACATTGTCATTCGCTCTTACTTCTTCCAGCCATAGGTAGCTGCTAACCTACTGTCCAAATGCTGTTTGGCGGTAATCATCACAGTCTCCTTGTTGGCGCCACGGCCCTCAATTGACTTCACGAACTCACTAGGAACTGGCTCCAACAAGGCCTCGTCGTTAGGATGGCTGAAAAATACAATCGAGTAACGATCCTGGCCGGTCTCTTGTACCTTGGCTGGGAACTTGACTCTATGTATAGTTGATTTCAATAAACCTGCAGTCCAATAACTCAAGAGATCTCCAATATTGACTACTATCGGAGGACCCATGCCTGGAAACTTGTCCTTGTTAGCAGGAACAAATGGAACAGCCTGCCATTTCTTTTCTACCGACGAGTAAATCTCTAGACCTTCTTGATTTTCCTGTTGGAATAACAAGGTAACAGACCCATAGTCTGTATGTGCGCCTGCTCTGATCACAGACTCAGGATTTAAACTCTTCTGACCTGGGTAATGTAAGAACCTGAAAGTAGAGCCGGACTCTTTGTCGGCAGCATACTTCGAAGCAAACCAGTCTTCACCCCTAACTTCTTCACTATTTTCAACTTTTAAACCAACAGCCAATAATCTCAAGATCTTCATAGACAAAGCATAGAATTTCTTGATGGTGGAGGTGATAATTTGTAAACGTTTTGGGTCTTCGGTAAACCAGTCGGGAATCTCCTTGTCTGACAAACCAGTTAAGAAATTTAACAAACACATGTTGAGTGCTTCTTTTGGATCTCCCTTCTTTTGGCCCGCTGGGTCCAAGTTTTCCCCACCAAAATCAGCATATCCATGGTTGGAAGAATCTATGGAATACTTGGTTTTGTAACTATGCGGCAATTCAAAGAATTGCTTGGACAAACCAAACACTGTATCGATCTCTTCTTGTGTGAACTCATGGCCCTCAAGAAACAAGAATCCTTGGGTTCTTGCAGCTCCAAATAACTGGTCTGCTGTTTCTTGGTCAACGTTAGTAACGTCCACAATCTGTAGAGGGTTAGAGTCTGCATGGGTCATTTTTAAAGATGTGAAAGGATTATCAATGCAATCTATGCCATTCTATATTCAACAAAGAGAATTTGAAAAAGGATATGTCCTGCTATATATACTGAATGGTCCGATTCTTATCATTTGATATTCTCAGCTATCTGCTACAAAAGATCCAGAACCGGCGCACCGGTTTGAAGAAATTGGGATGAGATTTGCGCCTTTAAGCGGAATTTTGAATTGGCCCATATAATGTTTGACTCCGGAAACCGTTTACTGTCTCTGACGATTTTGACATATTTATTACAGCAACACCGAGAAAAGAGGAGGAGACAATTGCAGATTGGGATATGGGGAAATTGCTGTCAAACCAGATTATATACATGCAATGTAGTGCTAGTGCTATTAATTACGAGTTTCCTTAGCTGAGGTAGGATCGCAGTGACACTGTTGTAGAAATCATACCACAAGGGAAATAGCTTTGCTAACCATAGGGCATGTATTGGTTGTATTGACCTTTGTAAGAAATAAGAAATCGTTGCTTAAAAAAATCACATCGTAAACTTCTTGTTACCTTCAACAATTGAGGTATTAAATACATTTATTACTATTTACATATCTTACTTTCTAAAAGCTACTTCCTCTGGTAACTCGAAACTCACACAGAACATAGGCTTCGTTGGTGCCACTCTTCTGACTAAATGGAATTGGAACTTCTCGAGCGGAATATCGTGATCGATCATTTTAACCACTCTTTGGCGAACTCTTTCATATAATACTTCCAATGATGGCTCCGGCTGCTCTTGAGGAGTATATTTCTCGAAGCAATGACAATTTATGACAGGCAATTTGAAGTTTGAATCACTTTTAACAGCCTTCTCTACTTCGGGATCTCTACTGTAAAGTCCAATAAACTCGTCTAAGAATGTGATTGCCGAGTCAGGCAAGTTCATAACATATTGTCCAATGAAACGAGGGATTTCAACCTCGGTAACCTGCTCTTCTCTGATGACTTGCTTTTCCTTGGTGTCTGGGTTGGTCTTTCTTCTCTTCACTACCTTGGATTTCTTGATGACAGACGAGTTCTGCGACCAATCAAGTAATAACTTAGGCGATTCTCTAATGAATTCACGTCCATCTAAGTTGAAAGATTGAACAAAATCTTCGGTATGGTTGATCTTTATGTTCTCTTGCAAGTACTTGTATGATTCTGGGTTCAAATCGTTGGCTAAAACGACAACTTCCTTTTTACCAGCTGGAACGGCAAATGGGCCAACACCAGCAAAAACATCAGCAACGACTTCATGAGGGTTGAAGCCATCGATCAATCTCTCATGCTCTGTGTTCAATCTGGAGTTCCAATATACCTTGCTGAAATCGAACTTGAACCTGCAGCCACTCTCGCTCTGTTCGACTAGTAAGTCATCCTTACCAGCAAGAATATTCATTTTGAATGTTCTGAACTTAGTTGCGATGGAATCCACCTTATCCACAACTGTTTCAACCTTGGAGTTCTTGTCGAGGATCACCTGTCCAATGAGGCTGCCGTAAGGCTTGAACTCGTCTCTCAAGTTCAAGTGAGCTACATGGCCAGCCTGAGCAAAACCAGTTGGGATATCTTCGAGCAAGTTCTCAGGGAGAACGGCTCTTAAAATATCATCTGTTTTCCAGAAGTCGTATTCAAGAGTCATGGTATATGGCTTGACAACAACACCATATTCCTTGATTTTCTCTTTGGCAGAGTCACTAAGGTTATTCTGGTAGGTGTCTATGTCGCCAATGTCTGCTCTGAGCAAGACACCTTTGGAGTCGTCAACTGGAACGATGTGCTTGATGGAAGGAAGATACAAGATATCCTTTTTGCAGCTTTTCACGAATTGGCCGAGATATTTTGGCTCAGGGAAACAGGCTACCAAGAGCGGAACCTCCTTATGGAAGAAGGAGCGGTCCAACTGTCTCATTGACCTATTTACTGGAGCGCCGAAGATGCTCATCATGAATTCACGTCTGTCTGTTTTGCTGATCTTGTGGAAATTACGAACCGCTAAGAGTATTGGCGATGGTTTGATACGAAGATGCCTGTTGAATGCTAGAATACTTCTGAGCATCAATAGAGAACTGCAGTGCGGTTCCTACTAGATATATGGCGGAGAATTACCAGAATATATACACCTATGTACATATGACTCAATATATACAAATAGAGGAAAAGTCACATATAAATAGACATGCAAATTATTCTACATGCAAATATACTAACTATTACTCACTCAATGCGCACAGGTTCTACTCTTCTCGCTCTCATACTTCTCACTCTTCTCGCTCTTCTCTTCACTTAACTTAGAGAGCTCACTCACTCTCACTCACTCTCAACTCTCACAGCAAAGTAGCACTGAGAATCTGAAATTTTTCACGGCTGCACAGAAAAAATTATTTGTGAGAGCAGCAGCTGCCAAAAATCGATGAGTTTGAGTTTTGGTGTGCGACTGTAATTTATGGGTTGTAGTTATTGCTGTACTAAGGTGTAAGTGTAGGTAGAAGTCTTTTCATTTGGAGCTGTTGATATATAGCTTCTATATAGACACACCGCATTAACAGGAAAAACTCGATTTGTCTGTCCTACAATACGTCATAGCCACAAACTACGCACAATGGACACGAACGAGGTGATAAGCATAACCAAGCCCGAAGCGCTTGTCAATGACATCGACTCGGATGTCGAAATGTCCGACATGGAAGACATAGAAACCCCCAAAGACAACACAAATAGTTTCAAGCTGTCCATAGTGACGCCAGGAGAACTTGTAACCGATGACCCCATCTGGATGAAGGGTCATGGAACTTATTTCCTCGAGGATAAGACGTTCTCGTCAGTGGCAGGAAACATATCCAGAGTCAACCGTTTGTTGAGTGTCATCCCATTGAAAGGAAGATACCAGCCCGAAACCGGTGATCACATCGTAGGTCGTATCACAGAAGTCGCCAATAAAAGATGGAAAGTTGACATAGGAACCAAACAAGATGCCGTGTTGATGTTGGGATCGGTCAATTTGCCAGGTGGTGTATTGAGAAGAAAGTCCGAAAGCGATGAGTTACAGATGAGAAATTTTTTGAAGGAAGGAGACTTGTTGAACGCAGAAGTTCAGACGATATTCAACAATGGTATTGCCTCGTTGCACACCCGTTCGTTGAAGTACGGAAAATTGAGAAACGGAATCTTCCTTAAAGTCCCCAGCAGCTTGGTGATTAAGTCCAAGAACCACTCCTATGACTTGCCCGGTAATGTAAGTGCGGTATTGGGAGTCAACGGATACATCTGGCTTTACAAGACCGTAGCAAAGACAAACTCTGCCGCAAACACCAGTATCACCTCTAACACCAGCAAATTCCAGGCTTCAGTGGATTCTTCTGGATCGTACGCTCCAGGACAGGGTTCTATTTCAATTACAAGATTGGAGGAAGAGAGTTCATGGGAGATCTACTCAGACAAAAATGATCCAAATATAAGCAATTCAGTAAGAACAAACATCACTCGTTACAACAACGTACTCAAAGCATTGAGTTACTGCGAATTGGGAATAACAGAACAAAGAATTATCATGGGATACGAAGCCAGTTTAGCGTATTCTAACATTGGCAGCTTGATCGACAAAGAAGCCATGGAGAGCATCTGTCAAGACATCATAAATAATGAAAAGATGAGAGGAGCATAAGAGTTATAAATAGAGTAATGTACAATAGAGATGAAGAGCATTCTTGTAGGAGGTCGAATTAACTATAATGTAGAATAGTAAAGTGCATATTTCTATGGTGAAGTGGGCATTTGATTCAAATAAATATAATGACTGTGTATTATGACTGTTAATAGGTGAAGAAAAGAATTAATTAATTACGACTTCAACTATGAGAGCCTTAGAACTAGAATACAATGAGAGTCTGCGACAACGATGCTAGCAACTAACCAGAACTCACAAGTAAATGGCGATATAAGTACAAGTTTGTAACGATGAGTCTTTTTGGTGGAGAAGAATTGAAGTTAATGATGCCAAAGTCTTTTTTCTATTCCTAATGGCCTCTGTATATCTCACAAAACCTTTCTCCTCTTCAAGTAACAACGGAAGAAGATGAGTTGTATTAATCCAAACAGCACAGTGCACGCTATAATAATCAACGATGCCTTGGTATATTCAGAGAAAATTGCTTCGTTGACATCTCTGAGCTTATACTCTTGCTCCATTAGGTTTTGAAGGATCATTTCTGAATTTTGAAGGTTGACGATAACAGTATCCAACTCAGTCTTGAGAAACTTGATTTCATCCTCGAAGTCCTGCTGAGTGAACTCTTTATTAGTAGATTCTTCGTTGTCTTCGCCATCTTTATTATTATCAACCTGTTTCTTCTTGAGTGAGTTGAAGTACTGAGCGTAGTTGTTGTAATTTGTCAGCTGTATAGTAGTCATATTCTTGATGTCTACATACAATTCGACATCCTTCGGTTCAGGGTGGAACGACCATGACTTATCAGCATACAAGTTGTCAAAACAAATGTTGATCATAGACTTGCCTTTATTGCTGTTTATCAACTCATTAATGTGGTTAGGGTCGCCGTTTGCCTTTGGGGCTTCTCGGTTGATAATGTGCTGTTCAGCGTTAGATCTCTTGCCTACCTCCATTTCCTGTTCTTGGACAGCGCCCAGCTTTGGGTTATTGAGGTTTGTGAACATGAAACTGACCTCGTTCGAGATATCACGTTGAGATCTCAACCTGTTATTCTCATCATCGAAAATAATCAAGTTCAAGTACTGCTTGGTGACCTTGTCTCCGCTTTTCACGGTGACCAATATGATGTCGTCTTTGACTGTAGGATAACTCACACAGTTGCGGAGGTTTTCTATTGACGAGTAGCCGGACATGTCGCCGGCTTTGGTGGGATGAATAGTCAATCCTAATGCATGCGAGGGACTCGGGAGAAGAGCAAATAGTACACATAGCACACTCATGATGAGCGACACCGATGATGTTATGGGGGTTGAGGAAACGAATATCACCATTTTGGAGAGCGTTCGTATGGTGTGATGCTGAGGGGATGAATGTTGACAGATACTATGCGATTTCTTGGGATGGTGCAAACTGGTGCAGCTTGGTTCAATGATAGTAATACTAATAACAAGGTTAACAATAGTAGACCCACGCGTGTCCAATGAATGTAGAAGGTAGCGAAAGGCTTGAACCGGGGAAACTATTGGATGTGGATACCGACAGCACTTTGACGGTGTTTCTGGGATTCTATAGGTGAGTTTTGAACAGTTCACAGCAGGTCTGCTGGAAGACTTATTCCCACTTCGCTGTGCTGATCGATCTCAGGGTACCTGCAAACTGGTAACCTAGCAAAGCAGAGGCGGCTAAGACGATACGGCGAGAACTCGGGTCCGGATTGTCGGGGTCAAATTCTCCAAGAATCTTCTAAACAAGTGGTGGTTTTTACGACAACAGCTTGGCTACTAGAACTCTGCTGAAGAACACTTACAACTGACACACCTCGAAGAAACCAACATCTACATACACTTGGGAACACAACTTTTTTTTCTCTGTTATGCTTTTGGTGAGGGTTTTCGTTTTGGGAAAAGCAGTAATCTGCGCCTGCACATGCTCGGGATGTAGGAGAAGATGGTGGCAGATAGGAAGAGGCAACGGGAGGAATAAGAAGGGGCAACACGCGGGATTTGGGGGTCAGAGTGGGTTGGCGGGTCGAGGTGGCTGAGAAGAACAGGATAAGCTGAGAAACGGCTAAAATTGGGATCAAAATGGTCGAAATCAATCGGGTCTCGTTGGTTGCCTGATGATTCTCGCCATGGCTCAGTCCTAGAAAGAAATTGTGTGTGAAGTCGAAACTAGACAGAATGTGCGCTGCTCAGGCAGCGACACTTGAGCGACGAGGGGTACCCGAGATCTATTATTAGGAGTCAGAGATAATAATTTTCTTGATGGCGTTGATGTCAAAAGACATGTCACAGAGGTGTAGAGCAGCCGGTGAAGGCATTTGTGGTCAGAGAGAGCTGGTTCATGGTGCCTGGAGAGACCTCTGGGGTGCGCTGGAACCATCGCATCGCTGCCTGGGTCCCACGCTACTCAGATCAAAAGCCAAAAAACTGGTTACTGACTATCGCTCCTTCACACCTGGCTCCGTCCCAGCAGGCCTATTCAACTCTAAAATACCAAGAATATTGCTGAAATAAGTGAACACTTCGCTAGAAATGGAAACCGGGGGCCCACCCGAGGACCGGTCACGTGACGCGACGTTACCCTATTTATCCCATTTTGCAGTTATTTCCCACAAAACTTACACAGCATCCATTCGAGGCGGGCACTTTGGCGGGGCATGGCTTAAGCGGGAGAAGGGTCTTGCTAGTGTTAATTACTGAAACTTTGTGTGGCAGAGGGTGTTATGTGGGCAGTTTTACATGGGATTTGGTAGAAGGTGCTAGAATCATGGGCCATGAGTTGAACATGTTTCCGGGCAGTAGGACTAAGGCACAATCCGACCTTTCCCATTGTGCACGCAGGGTACCGTATAGTACTTCCCACCACACGAGTTCTTTCCATACCCAAGTTACGGCCAATGTTTTGTGCATATAGCCTGGATTAGGTTTGATCTGACCAATGATTCTGTACGCAACCGTTGGGTCCATTCCTATTCTGGTTAATAAATATTATTGGTCTTCCTATTATTGCCATTTATTACAACCGTGAGTCCCACGTTGTTGGTTCCCGCGTCCCGTAAAAACTACTCGTACAGGGTATTTTACTATGTACACGAATATATTAGTGAGGATTTTCTATCGATAGCTTATCTATATACACCCTGGACCGAATTAGTCTTTTGTCGCGACTTCAAGTGCTGCAGCAGCTTTACTATCCGCAATGAGGTCTTGGAGCCTGGACTCGAACTCGTGTTCCTCTACTTTCTCGATAACGTCCATGAGTCGCGATCCCGCCATACACCCTGTGAGATCGTGAAGTGAAAAGCCACAACGGTGGTCGGTGACTCTGTTCTGGGGATAGTTGTAGGTACGAATCTTGTCCGACCGGTCGGTGGTGGTAACTTGGTCGGTTCTCATTTTGCGCTGTTCGTTAAATTCCTTATCTCTCTCCAACGCAGCCAAACGGGCCCTCAAGATGGAGAAGGCTTTGGCCTTGTTCTTGGGTTGTGATCTCTCGTCCTGCTGCTGCACGGTGACTCCCGTCGGTATATGCACTAATCTGACGGCCGAATCGGTGGTATTAACATGCTGACCTCCCTTACCACCGGCCCTCATGGTGTCAATTCTGACTTCACCGGGTGCAAATTGTCGCTCGTCGTCCTTTAACGAACTTTCAGTTCCCTCAGACATCTTAGGCAAGACTACGACGGCTGCCGTAGAGGTATGTATACGTCCCTTGCTTTCTGTGCTCGGTATTCTCTGAACTCTGTGGACTCCACTCTCGTGTCTTAAGACGTTGTAAGAGCCCGAGTCGTCGATACTCATGATGACTTCGTTCAAAAAGCCTGCATTTCCTTCGCTTTTCGATACTATGGTGTAACTCCACTTCATGCAATTGGCAAAGTTTATATACATTTGCATCAAGTCTCCAGTGAAGAGCGATGCTTCACTTCCACCCACACCTGGTCTCAACTCTAGTATCGCTGGTTTATCATCGTACTTCATGGGAGGCAATAGCCTGGATTGTAATGTATTGATTGATCTCAAGAGCTGTGGAATAGTGGTATCTACTTCCTCCATCGCATCCTGTAGTAATTCTGGATCTTGATCTGGTTCCAAGATGAACTCTTTAAGCTCTTGGAACGTACCCATATCTGAAGTATATTTAGAATAGTTCTCCAAGATGATCGACAAGTTCGAAAACTTGATCGTCAACTCCTGGTCAAAGTCACCCAGGGACATCTTGGATTCCACCAGAGCAAATTCTTTCTTCATCACCTCAGCCCGCTCCAAGAGTAGAGGATGGATCTGAGGTATCTGGTCGAACTTCTCCAAAGCGAGCGCCCTCAGTTGTGTAGCACTTGCCGTAGAATACTTGCCTATAGAAAGGGGTCGTATTCCTCGGCCCCTAGCTACACATCGTATTATGCCGATCATTTAATGCCAGATCTGTCTCTCTACTGCTACCATACTAACCTTCTTCTGCTCCAACTTTTCACTCGCTAAATTTTTCAGGTACACTCTCATAGTTAACGCTCTCATAGTTAACGCTCTCATAGTTAAGGATCCCGTAGTTAAGGATCCCGTAGTTAAGGATCCCGTAGTTAAGGATCCCGTAGTTAAGGATCCCGTAGTTAAGGGTCCCATTCTCAACAGTGCGACTCGAGATGGATTCATATTTCAATGTCATGAATCTTTAATATATATCGGTTCTGCTTCTCATTTATTGTTCTAGCTCTTCTTGTTGTTGTTTCTATCACCGTGAATATGTCTTCCGATTCTGTACCTATTCTGCTCAAAGATTTCACTAGTGCCTTAAGTGGTATTGGTCATGAAAATCTCGACACCTTGAAGGAGCAGATCATAACTTCATTGAACATGCTCATACAGACGAATAACGAATTGCTCATAGAGAAACAGTCAGTTGAGAAGGAATTACCGAGAACAGGGGCCAAAGAAGTTCAAAAGAAAAGAGAATTGGAAGAAGACTATAAATTGTATGGCGACACAATAAAGGAGAATGAAGTGTTGATAACTAGGCAAAAGGATAGAATCGCCGCCATCAATGACGAATTGGTAGAAAGAGGACTTGTAACCGAAGAGTCCGCTGCAAAAGAGCAATCTGAGCTTTTCAAAAAATTGGATCTCCAAGATAAGCTGTCCGCAATCAATAACCCTGAAACGGAACCCTTCGATGATGATCACGAAAATGTTAACTCCGATAGTCTGGATGGACCAGATACTGTCTATTTATGATGCTTTATGATGCTATTTACATGTATATACAGAGTGTCAAAATAAACTCAATTACCTCTACTTAAAGGCTTAGGTTCAGTTCCCATCAATTTGTTCCAGAATGGCTTCTCGTCACTATTGATTGGATCTTCGGGTCTCTTGCATACTAACAACCATGTGGAACCCAAATGTACTCTTTTCTCGTAAGTGATGTCCAAGCCAGCTTCATCAATAAGCTCACCGATGTCCAAGTTCCATCTACAAGCCCAGGTCTTCATTCTCTTTTCACTTCTGAAATCCAAATGATTGTTAACAAACAGCCATGTACTTCTACCGTGCTCTAATAAGACAATTCTTCCACCCGGCTTTAACAATTTCCCCATGTTCTTCAATGCCAATACAGGGTCCTCGTGAGCACACAAGCCGAATGCTTCAACAATTGTATCGTACTTGAAAGCAGTAGATTCGTCACCTGCCAACTCGACTAAGTCCTCAGCCTTTCCCACTGTGAAACCAGCCTTCTTAAAGTTGGGGAAGGCATCTCTGAATTTTTTACGAGTGATCTCGACCATATTTTTAGCCGAATCCATGAAAGTAATGGAATTGATCTTTTCAGGATACAAGTAAGGAATATTTCTTCCAGTACCACAGGCCACCTCAAGAACGTCACCCTTCAATTGCTGCATGAGCCATCTTCTACGCTTACCCAAAAACATACCTCTCTCTTCCCATTTGATTTCATCATCGTAAGCTTGAGCCTTTGCTTCGTAGAACTCCGTAGTGTCTTCTGCTGGTACAATATTAGGATTGTCAAAGTTCGAGAATTTATCGCTAACATTAGCTTCAGGTTTTGGTTTCGAATCGAAAGACCCACCGTCTATTGGCTCATCCAAAACAGGTGCTTTCTTGATGGTTCTTCTTGGCTGCTTACTGTACCATTCCTCCAAGTCTTCGGGAGTTGGCTCGAACATCAAGTCCTTGTCCATTATGTGCTTTCTTCTGAATTCCTTTCTCATCATTTGGTAGATTCTGTACTTCTTAACCTCCTTTGGTCTTAATGTTTCCTGGGACAAGTTCTTCAACATCAAATACTCGTATTCCGACAAGCTCTTTGGGTCGTTTTGGTACTTCGTCCTGATATGTTTGATCTGCCTATCTTCGTACCATCTATCACGCATGTAGTAGTAGAAGGACACGCACATTACAGCGAAACCACAGATGTAATAGACGGTCATGCTTTTCTTGAACTTGTCGCTCTTGAAGTAGATAGCCCATTGCTGCCATTTGGGCAATTTCTCGATTCTTCTCTGGCGCTGGAGCTCTTTATCGTTGATGGGAAACGGAGCCTTCGAGTACGCCCTAGCCATGACGAGAGGAGCTATTGCGCTATGAACAGTGACATTCCTTACGCTATTTTTCACCACAGCACGGCTGAGAATCCCCACGGGGATCCCCTGTTTCCATAGCAAGGACATTTGCGAACGAAAGTACGATGGTTCAACACAGTCTTTTGAGACAGCGATGTCACAAGAAATATACCCGCTCACTGGTCAAAACCAAATCGCATTATTTGCAGCAGCGCTGAGAACAGTTTTTTCATCGCTAAGAAAAACGTGAGAGTCGCACACTCTGAGAAGAAGTGGTAGCATTGTATTTGCTGTACAGTGATTGTAGAATGGGCTATTTGCAGTCTATATGGAAAATAGTGTAGTAATATATGAAGCATAGTGTAGTTATGTATGTAATAGTATATGTATATGTGCCTGTGAAGGAGAATCGTTGAAGTGTAACCACTTATGGATGCGTGTGCATGAAAATTAGGATGGAATTTTATGTATAATCTAGTATTATATGATTAGCTCATTTCCTCAATACACCTTTAAGTGCTTACCTGTAGTGTATTCTCTCCATCATCGTAAAACGTAATATAAGCTACGTGTGAGTATACCACTTTACCTCTAATACATGGTGTATTACGAACAGAGGCGAAAACTCGTAAAGGGCCATCTTTTTGCAAAATGCGTTACATTCACCGTACAGGTATGAAACATGATCGACATCACATTAATTCACCATAGCTAATAACACAACCTATGTACATAGCATACATCGTAGCAAATACTTCAATACTTCAATACTTAACTGCTAGTGTGACACGCACTCATACAAATTCGGTGCACCCTTTCCACACCTATGTCCCAATCCGGGTAACACACCAGTCGCACTCGCACTATTTTGATGGCAAAAGCGAGTACTCGATAAAGTCAACTGTTCAACAGAACAGATTAGTGGTGGTTGCATCTGATAATACTGGTCCAAATCACTCCATTATTACGCTGATATGTCCGTACCATCGCCGCTCTTGGCAGAGGCCAGAGATGCCGTTGCAAAGAAGAATTTCGAAGCCGCTGAGTCCAAGTACAGGCAGATCATATTATCAGAAAACTCCACCGAAGAACAGTCTGTAACCAAAAAGCTCCAGGAACAAGAGAGCGCCATTGTGGAATTGGGTAAAATCTTCGAAGGCAATCATGAAGCAGACAAGTTGAACTCGTTAATATCCGAATCGAGAGCGATTTTGGGCAATTTCGCTAAATCAAAAACCGCTAAAATCGTGAAGACCTTGATTGAAGACTTCGACACCATTCCAGACTCGTTGGACGTGCAAATCCAGGCCACGAGAGAAAGCATTGAGTGGGCCGTGGAAAGTAAACTTTCGTTCTTGAGACAGTCTCTTCAATTGAAGTTGGCAGAGTTATTATACAAAAAGACTTCCTTCCAAGAAGCTATAAAGATCATAACAGAGTTGTTAAGAGAATACAAGAAGTTGGACGATAAATCCTCCTTGGTAGAAGTTCAACTCTTAGAGTCTAAAATATACCATTCCCTCAGAAACATTCCTAAATCAAGAGCTGCTTTAACTAGTGCCAGAACAAGTGCCAACTCCATCTACTGCCCTACTTTATTACAAGCCGAGCTTGACTGCCAAAGTGGTATCTTGAATGCAGAAGACAAGGACTACAAGACTGCATTCTCATACTTCTACGAATCTTTTGAAGGCTTCAACTCCCAGGATGATGAAAAGGCCATTGTAGTATTGAAATACATGTTATTAACCAAAATCATGTTGAATTTGATTGACGATGTCAACAACATCTTGGGCCACAAAAACGTTCTTAAATACAAGTCCAAGGATATCGATGCTATGAAGTCCATCTCCACGGCGTATTCCAACAGATCTTTGAAAGAATTCGAATCCTCGTTGTTGACTTATTCTTCCGAATTGAAGTCCGACCCCATCATCAAGAACCACTTTAACGCCTTGTATGATAACCTTTTGGAACAGAACTTGTTAAAAATCATTGAATCTTACTCATGCGTCGAGTTATCCCACATTTCCAAGACCATTGGATTGAACTTGCAACAGGTGGAGGGAAAGTTGTCCCAAATGATTTTGGACAAAGTCTTCTACGGAGTGTTAGATCAAGGTAATGGGTGGTTGATTATATATGATGAGCCAAGAAGAGATGCTGCATACGATGCTTCATTAGACTTGGTGAAGAACTTGTCTAGTGTAGTTGAGTTGTTGTACGAGAAGGCATCATCCTTAAACTAGAAGTACAGCTTCAAGGTTTTTAGGTTTAAATGGAGGGTTCGTAAGTCCTAGAACTCTCCACCATGTCTATATATCATAATTTAGATAGTTTGATAAGTAGACTCACTACGAATAAAATGAATATTAGAAATGACCAGGAAGTTTGCCATACTTCTTCTCAACCTCTTACCTGCGATCTAAACCCCGAATTGCTTATTCTCTTGATATGATAATATAATCTGACATTATATTTCTAACTCTACTATACATGTATGCTATAAATTTTAGTAGAAGATACCTTTAATACCCTTCTCTCCCGCAAGGATTGAAATCTCTCCAGCTTTGACTAAGAACTCATCCAATCTGCCGCATTTAACGAAGCAAGCCAAGAAATCGTTCTCCTCTTCGTTGGCGACGTCATTGATCAACTTGAAGGCGCTTCTCATATACTTCCAGTCCTTCACTCTAGCATTCTGGTATATTTTCAACAACTCAATAATCAAGTAAGGAACATAAATTGACCTGAATTCCTCAAAAATAATAAAATCGCTTAATTTATGGGATGCTCTCTTGAACCAGTTAAAGATCAACTTGTTTAAAGTCTTACTTGTTTTCTCAATCGAGTTGTCGACCCCAGCAGATGACCATTTACCCGAATTATTACTATTATCACTGACAAAGTCTTTCCAGTCCTCTATCAACTTTAAACCTTCCAAAAGAGACGAGTATTCTAGCAACTCTTCTTTGTCATCTTCACTAACTGCACCAGCCTCCTGTTGGCCAACCAAATTCCTTGTCTGAACTTGCGTATCGTATTCAATTACCAATGCCTTGAAGTTCTTACCTTCTGCAAACTTTTTTAATGTAGCCAATTTACCACATAATAAAAATCTACGAATTATGGCTAAGCTCGCCACGATTGCGTCTTCATACATCTTGTTCTCATAAAACCATTCGACAGAGCGGTAAAGTTTGAAATCGATGTTATCAACTTGATTTGGCTCATCCTGTACTTCTATTATAGCTTGTGGTTGATAATGAGACTCTGTTTCCTTCATAACGCGCTCAACGGTTCTTCTCAAAACATTGGTCAACTTATCCTCACTAGACTCGTCTATTTCGATCATGCCATCCATCTCAACAACTGGGTTGGCTATTCTCCTCGAGATTTCGATCTGCTTGGTTCTATCAGAAGAATCTGTGAGAGAAGACAAGAAAAGGGCGTAAGCCTCTCTAGAGTCCTTTTCGTTGGGTACGAAAGATAAATATATAGGAATCAATTCAGACATCTTGTATTCGGCCAACTTTGAAGTGTAAGAGGTAATAATGGTGGTTATATCCTCAGTATTTAAGTTGTCGGTACCTTCAGTGATTAGTTGGAAAATAGCCAAATGGGTAATAACTCTGGCCAAATAGGGCCTCTTAAGAGCTTCTGGTTCTTGACCCAGGGATCCGATTAAGTTATGCAAAAGCGAGGGTACATCCCCTAACATGACACCTCCGATGATAACTCTGAGAGGATCTTCGCTCTGCTTCGTTAACTCTCTTCCTGAATTCAGCAACGTGTTCAAAATTTCACTTACCGAATCCAACTGGGGCTTTGGTATACTGATAGGTAATGTCTCACTCTCAGACTGTAATTGTGACACTATGAATTTTTCAATGTTATATGCGTATAGCTGGTTTAAATACAAAAGTAATGATTCTTCCCAGTCCTGTGATGCTTCTTGCAAATTTTCAGAAATATCACCTCCACATAAGTAGTTGTAAATAAGTCTCTCGTAATGGTTCAATCTGGATTGTTGCGAGAGTTTATAAACAGTCTTTTTCCACAAAAGCTTATGTTTTAATCCAGATGGCTTGGTTTGTTCAGCAATTGAGCTGTCGAAGGAGACAGCCTGCTTGTCAATTATTGGGTCAAAATACTCTTGGGTGGCACCTACCAAAATCAATGCGAGAGCATAGTTGCCCGTGTTGTTAGCCTGGTCGATTGCCTCCTGGATCTTATCCTGAAGAAGAAGTCTGTAAATGTGATAAAAAACCTTAGAGTCAGCAGACTCGTCGGCTGGATGAATGGACTTGTTAGATCTCAACGGAGCATCCACGTCTAGCTTATCTACTAAATCACTGTCCGTTGTACTCTTGGCCAAGATCTTGAGATCCGAGTTTGACACTGCCAGCCTGGTATTAGCCCATTTGCTTTGAAACTTGTCGTCTACACTGACAAAAGTCTCTGTATGGAGTTGGATCCATAGTATGATTATGGATAACTCCCGGATCTGAGGGTTTCTTCTGAGAAAGTTTTCTTCTTTGATTCCAATGGAGGAAAATTGGTACTCACGCAAGAGCTCATTATCTTGGGTCAATCTAAATCTGTATAAACGATCTATCAAATCCCATAATTTCACCTCTAAGTTCCAATTGCCAAACTCTTCCTTGAGCGAATGGTTAGTCTCGTTGTCTTCCAATATTTCACCCGCCAAGAGGGCTCTTTTGGCACAGATTGATTTGAATTCCTGGATGATTTCGAACGGATCGCTTTGCTTGTTCAGCTGGAAGCTGTGGAGAACATTGGCGAATTGAGTTTCCACATTGCTGTCGGGAAGGAGGTTTATGATTTCCGAAGTTGTCATTGTGCAAGGAAGTCACAGAGAAGTAGAGCTTGCACTAGCAATAATTTAAAGCCAATTGAAAGTCAATGAAGATTATATCCAGGCAATATTCCAGGAGGAGTAATGCTTTCTATTGGGTATCTCTATGATGGCAACGCGAATGCCAATCTGTCTAAACTACAATTACGGATCCTTACCTTGAGGAAACAAACACTCTCACTTCTTTTCTTCGTTCTTCACTGTTACTTCTTCTTCACCGGTTGTCATTGCTTGTTTATGCGAAAGTTTCGATGCTTGGTTAAAGCACGACACCATTAGGCGCCCGTAGTGTGTCTCTATGTGGATCCGTTGCAAAGTAGTCTTTATATTTGTTTATGTATGCATGTGTATATACATCTCTTTGCTTGAGCTACTGTTCTGCTATAGCTGTGCTATGCATTTCTATATGTATAGTTAACGTCTATGTGTTGTACAATTTGGTTGGATTTACATATATATAGTATGTCTATGTATGTGTCTAGCAGTGCTCTCTCTATCAACGTCTCCATATATCTGTCTGTGACTATATTGTCAACACTTTATGCATCCGTTCGTCTACCCTATCTATACGTTTATTCCTCTTGAATATCTTACTGTTGGCCATGCTTTGATCCATCTCTGTGTGCTGCTACTGCTACTTCTCACGCTCCTCGCTTAACTCGTTTTCGCACCCAATTCGATAGAACGTATTGTACTTCTACATTTCCTTAGTATTCTCGATGTATGTCACATTCTCATTCCGTTGCTGATGATTTTATCGCCAACTGTCTTGATTGTAAGTAGGCATTCACATTCAATTCATCCATTACATAAAGCAAGTCATATCGTGTACACTATATGTATACTGCAAGTCTACGAATACGAATCACAAATTGCCACAGTTTGCATTTACATTTACACTTCTTGCACTATTCTAAGCACATTCATCGATTCCTTGAAAATTCATATTTCATTCTATTGCAATCCATCGGCAACGATCATATCATATCATTTCACGTCATTACATAATTTATTAAATCACATACATATCCGCAAACACTCACTCATAATACTGAGAACTCGCGCTACTCAGGACTCGCATAAGCTCAGAGATCCCACACTCACAATACTAACAAACACTAACAAACACTTACAGCACTTACATACACTAACTGATAGCACTAACATACACTTACAGCACTAACATACACTAACTGATAGCACTAACATACTAAACTACACTCACACTCTCTCCCCCACCAGAACTCTCTCGCTGTTCCTTTCTACAACCAGCCGTATCTACATGCAGTCCGCTCCGATAAAGCTGTAAGTAATTTGGTCTTGACACTTTGACCGTTACGGTCGTCTCTATTGCAACACGGTTGATTGCACAGAGAAACCACCTTTTTCCTCTACAAATCTCCGCAAATCATCCACAAACCACCCTGGCAACAATTGCGTCGTTTCTCCCCGAAATCCGCCCCAAACAATGACCGAATCTGACCCTGACCATTCCGGTGGCCAGACGGTGAATGAAGCGCCTCCAACCACTGCGTTCGGAGAAGATGAAGAAGACAACAACCCCTTCAACCACCTGGGACCAGGATTGTCGAGCCTCGTCAGTCGCCAGGCTACCATGGACGCTTCGAGCCAAATTCACCAAGACTCCGGTAGCATTCTTGACGATGACTCCATACTTCTCTACAATTCCAACTCCAAAGCATCAAATGACACCAAGAACGCCAGTAATGGCAGCGCCAGCGCTGTTATAAATGGAACTACCGGAAAAGATGGATTTGATACGGTTCATATGAACTTTGAAAGCAGAGTAACCAAGCTCTTGAAGCCAGGAAGCAAGGTACGCATCCAAATCACTGAGGCAGGTAACTCCAGTGAAGGAATGGCCAATTCTCTGAAGAAATATGTGGTCTACACTATTAAGCTCATCGACACAGATAGCACCAGCGATGAGATTCTTACAAGAAGACGATACAGCGACTTTGAGAGTTTGAGAGACGTACTCACAAAGATCTTTCCCTTAGTGATCATACCACCGATTCCTCCAAAGAACTACCTAAATCTTACAATTCTTAACGGCCTAGTAGGGCAGAGTAGCCAACCGTCCACTAACTCCAGTGAGAATACTTCATCAATAGCATACTCGTACATTAATTCGAATCACCAATTCAACAAGAATAAACTTATTGAACACAGAAAGCGACTCTTGGGTAATTTTCTCAATAACTGTTTGAAGATCGCTCAGATCCGCAACTTGGAGTTCTTTGCCAAGTTTCTTGATCCAAATGCAAACTGGACTGATGAAATCTCGTTGATAACCAGCCAGTTGCCCAAGTCCGTCTATCTTCTGAACCCGGAGAACGGACTTAAAACTGATAGCATTTACACCAACCTTCCTAATCCTTCCAATAGTCACACAATGTCATTTTTCAAGGACAACAGAAAGAAGATAACGAAAAAGACGAATAAATTACTCAGTAATGGAGGAATCACGTCTTCAGAGCCAACAGCTATTGGAGCTGATCAAAGCAGTATTGGCGCCTCTGTCAACGGAGGAACAACCGTGGAGAAGAACGGCAATAGTAACACAAAGTATATTATCAACACATCCAGTCTAGATGAGATAAATAAGAAGATTATGGATAATTACCTCGGTTTATCGCATGATTATTTGGAATTGGGAACAGTTTTTAACTCATTTTCGTTGATACTTTCTGAATCGTCTCGAGAAGGTAAGTCGAAAGCAGTCGTTGAGGATGAAACTAAAGTTAATATAATATTTGATAAGATAGGACAGGCTTTCGACAGATCATATGTAACCATCAATGCTCTTATTGGAGACCTTGAGACGAAATTCTCAGAACCCTTGGGTGAAGCAGTACAATACTCTGCTATTTTGCAGTCCATAGCCAAATTCCAAAACAGAAAAATACGCCAACAACAACTTTTGGATTCAGACTTAAAGGTTAAAAAAAAGGATTTAGAAGAGTTGCTCAGAACCGAAGAAGAATCAACAAGAATTGAGGGAGCGATAAACTCCAAAACTGGGAATAATAACACTAAGTACGACTTGGAGGAGGCTACTCTGAAGCACAATGGGTCAACACCAAACCCGCGTCCTGCGTCTTCCAGCAAATTCAGCCTTTTCCCCAGCTTGAATTCTTTGAAGAAAATCACCCAATATGTAACTGAGATTATAGACCAGAATCCTGAACAGACACGCAAACAGAAGATAGTCAACTTACAGGCAAAGATAAAGACTTTCGAAAAGTGTCAAGAGATAATGCTTGAAGACATATCATTTATTGCAGACGAGGTAAATAAGAACTTCCAGACATTCCACGCTAAACAACTCAAGATGATCTTTGACATTTTGCTCTGTTACAACAGGTTTCTCATTGGTTGGGCCAAGAAGAACATCGACATCTGGGAAGATATTCGAGACGAGGTGGAAAAGTTATGAAGCTGCATTCATGTCGAGTAAGCTGTGTAGTTGGTTCTACATAAATGTATTAATAGGTACACGAACTATGTAATGAGTTATACGATAATGATATATATTTACAAATTTAATCGCGGAGTATTTAAATTAATCCTCACTCAGAAGGTATTCCATCACTGGTGGCCCCCATTCACCGGCACGTTTATAATAAGAGATATCCTCCGGTAAGCCCTTTATTGCGCCAATAAGACGTTCACTAACCTCCTTTCCTTCTTTTTTTACCGCACTCATAGGCAATAAACATGTTCTGATAGTGAATACTACAGCCTTAGATTCTGGAAGCTTGGTCAAAGTTTGCCTTTCACTTCTATAATGGATCTGTTTTTCAAAATCTAGGTCTTTTATGTTCAATGGAACTTGGACTGTATCTTTAGGCAAGTTGTGACCTTTGTTAGAATCGTCAACATATAGCTTGGCATGTGTTTGCACTGAAAAGTTACTTCTTGTCACGAACTGTCCTGGTGAAATTCTTGTGAAAAATCTGTTCATGGATAACTTTAGCTTATCCTCATATCCTGGAATTGGGTGATGTACAAACGAAAGTGCTTTGTTGAACCGATCTGCTGGGTCGAAACCAGCTGCAAAAGCAAATACTCCGGCTTTGAAGAAGTACTCTGTTCCATCTTTTTCATCTTCTCTCGAAGGGTCTTTCAAGAGAATGATAAAGTCTTCTTCGATTGTTTCCACGAGATACTCCAAATATTGTGATGCAGAAACAGCAGAATTTGATGTCGATGAAGGAATGTCGTTTCCCGTGATTTTATTGTGAATCACATCCCCATCTTTAACGAAGTACATTGGATATTTGTCGGACATGTAGTTGACCACTATATTGTAGAACTCCTTGATGGCAGGAATTGCTTCCTCGGTAACAAAGAGAGTACTACTTCTTGTATCCTTAGAACTGGGATGGTCAGGATGGCTGTTTGTTATGATCTTTCTCTTATTCTCCAATCTGCTCAAGTACGTTGGTTCCACTAAGAGCCAGTCTTGAGGGTCCAAATTCTTAATACCCATGGTAAGCTTGTAAGCAGCATTCTTGAATGGGTATGATTTGAGTGGATCGGTGGAGTCCCAGCGAAAGTCCGAGGGAACAGACTGAATTTTAGGTGCTACATATGGTTTGTCGTGGTATATGCTTCCTTTTCTGCCATTTGGGTTTTCCTTGTTGGTTATCTTTGCAGGGGATGACTTTGAGTCATAGATGAGCTTCTTAGGCTTCAGGAACCGGAAGAGTGTAAGAGAGACTACCAAAGTTGCAGTCACCAACAATGTCACCAAATCGGTGTTTGGGTCCACTCTGCTAGCAAAATAGTCTTTGACGAATTCCATTAATGGCGGTGGATACACTTTAGTCTGCTTAAGCAACTATTTCTCTTCTCATGAATGAACACAGATATATATAGCAAGGACCCGATAACGCCATGGCGGAATTTGACTTTCCAGATCGGGCAATTTTCGGCAAGTAGAGCGGGCAGAAGCCCCCGAGGAAGTCATTAGCGAGAGGGACCAGACGGTGGTAAGTTTCCAGCGGGTGAAGCTTATAAATAGATGTGCAGTGACTGGAGGAAAGTTAGACTAATAGCATTTTATTAGAGGGCATCATTCGGTTGAGTTGTGTAGAATGTGTGGAATTCCTTTGTGATTATGGCAATCATTCATTAGTTTGGAGTTTGTGAAGATAACGTCTACCTTATCGAAACTCCCATATTGTAGAAATCCACGTGATTTAGGCGTGACTCGAGATGATGCAAAAAAAATGAGATGCCGATGAAGCTATTGAAGAAGCCAATGGTTCATCCAAATCTTCCGTCGTAGTTCAAATTGAAGTAAGGTCACGATGTCACATTCCTTATCGTTGGTATCCAAGTATTTGGATCCTGAAAAAAGGGCAGAAATCGCCTTGAAATTGTCCACCGAGCTTGCAAATAGCCCTGAGAATATTGATGCTCTTTGCGAGATCTTGGATGGATTGGATCTCCAGTCAAATCCGGAAGTATCCAGGAACATTTTCGATTATTCCATAAAATCGGTTTATATCTCTGAAAACGACAAGGAGGAGGCATATGAAAGCATTGTAAAACTCGCAACGAAGTTGCCGCAATTGCGCAAGGAATTGTTGAACAAGATTCTTTCCAGTCTTAAGTCGTATATAAAAGAAAATCACAACTTCATCCCTGAGTTCAACACATTGGTAGAAGTCTCTGAAATCGAAAAAAGTGATGTAGAAGAAGAGTTATCGGATGAATTAGTATTGTCTCTTTTCCAATTTTTAGAGTACTTTTTTATCAAAATTCCAGATCTTGAAGCTGACGACAGTATTGATAATGTTCTTCTTAAGCTTATTGGTATCAACGATGACAGCATTTCTTCAATTATTTCCAAGTTATTGCGTTGGAGAATCACATCTATCACTGAAAAATACAGCAAATCCGATTTAATCTGGAAAGTTATATTTGCGTTGGAGAGAACCGACAAGAAGTATCACAAGAGTCATGCCTTCATCTTATGGTTACGCTACATTAATAACAACCTGCTTTCTGAGAACGAGATCTATCAAGAAACTATGAAGACAGATCAATATTGGGAAGTACTTCAGAATGGCCTTGTTAGTGATTCTCACGACTTTAGAAAGTTCTGCTTGTCAATTTTGCAGCTTTCTATCAAGCTCATTAACTTCTCATTCTCTAATAATTTCATTTCATGGGACAATCAAAAGAAGAATGTGTACTTGAACGAATGGTCGAGATACATCACATTGTTTGAAATCATGGCGATTGATACTTCATTGCATCAAGCAGAAGCTGGAACAAAGGACATCATTGGATTGATATCTCCCGACTCAGTGCTCCACCCTTCATGGGGATTCTGCTTACTCTCTACTGGATTTAAGGCAACAATGGATTCAGTTAGAAAATTCTCTCTCGGAGTCTTGTTATCCATTCCAGATGATCATTTATATCTCATTAAACACGGTTTAAAGTTTTTGGAGGATGTCTTTTTACCTTATGCTATGTTAGCTTCTCACTTCGCTGTTAGACCAGTGAATGGTGTAAACCAATGTACATATGGTGAAAGAATTTCTAGATTTATTTCAAACATGTTGATCAATTTGAAGAGCGATCAAGAGTATGAGGACGTCGTGTTATCTATTTTAACAGTAATGGACAATCTTAAAGAGTCTTTCGATGCATCCAGAATCTACATTTCAAGAGGTATCATACTCGGATTAGAGGACAAGTATGTTTTAAAATTTGATGCCCATAAGTGGCCATTGCTCAAGCTTTTTGAAACGAGGACTGAAGGAGATTTGTTTGAAAAAGCTTGCCAAACCATTAACTTAAGAATTTTGTTACATTTCCAAGTGACTGATGAGACTATTACATCATTTTTTGAATTGCTCAACTTATTTACTAAGTTCAATGGATATCAGATCTTCAATGACAATTTAGTTTTAGTAAAGAGATACCTTGCAGCAAATTCAATTAGTTCTTCATCGTTGTTGAGTATTTTGAATGACAAGGAGACCGGCAACGAAGTAAAGGTACTAGCCATCAAATTGCTTGGAAATGAGGCCAGTAATGAGATTGTGACATATCTTCTTCAAACTGATGCTAGCCTTCTCACTAACATTGTTCAAGTTGGTTCAAACTTACCTCTTTTGAGAGACCCTAGTGTGGTTGAATTGTATTTCAAGCTCTTTGGAGAGTTGTCTACAAGCAACTCGCATCAGACTGAACTTTACAGGTCTCTAGCTGCGGCAGACTTCAAGAAGTTGCCTCAACTTATTCCCTCAGAAACCGCTTTGATTTCATTGTGGGAGTCTATTGTAGAAGAATCCCAATCTGACAAATTAGAAATCTTAGAATTATTGCATCAAAAGTTCAATTTATTTAACAGCCTATATGGCGCTTGTTCTTACGGGTTCGTAAGAATTGCTGATGTCGTTACGTTTCACTCCAAGCTACTTTCAAAATCAGATGAACTCGTTAAGTCTGTTAAACTCTTCTACAAGTTGAAGGAAGAAATTTCAGGTGCGTTTTATCAACTACTTGAAATTGCAAGTACAAAGGAAAGAGTCAAGGACATTGATGAGATTGTGGAATTGTTGAACTCCAACAGTTCCAACTATCAGGCTAATTTATCGATGGCTAAATTGATTCATAACTATTTGTCCTCAGAAGATACCATTTCAACAACTGTTGCTCAAAAGCTAGTTACATTTCTTTCAGATTTATGGAAGTCATTGGACTCCTCTAGGTTGCAGTTGAACCAAAAGGATTTGCATGTATTGATTATAGATACTATCATGCACCCTAGGTTGTTGGAAGCATCAGCTACCGATGAGATGAACAGCGATTTCCTTACCGTCAGCATTTCCATAATAGTCAATTCACAAGGAAGAAGAAGTTTGCTTCCAGCATTGTCGAGGAACCTCTCGAACTTCCAAATTGCTAACCCAGACAAATTTGAGGTTATTGAATGGATTCCAGAAGTCTTGGTAAGAGCATTTGTCGTTTTCCAGTTAAGAACTAACGTCTTTAAGATGGAAAACATTATTGGTGAGCTATTCAATGAGAAGCTCTCCTTGGATAAAACTTCAAATTTGTATGAATCTGTTTATGGTCCTGAGGAAGTGAGCTCTAAGATAAATTTAATGGCAATCTTAAATTCGATTAAGTCGTCCTCGTTTGCAAACAAGATTGTTGAATTCATCTTTGACCATGAAGACGAGTTGCATTTGCAGGTGGTTTTAAAAAGCACTGATGGTTTGGAAGAGTGGACAAGAATTCAATTGTTCACTATTTTTGTTTCTCTTCTCGATATCGCTGACTTTGAAAGCAAATTTGACGCTTTCATTGGACTCATTGATTCAGAACCAAGTCCGTTGCCTAGAGCATACATTGAGTGGATCGTAGCATACAATTTGATGAACAGCGAAGAACATACGAAGAAAATCTTCGACTCTTTATTGACGGACAACTCGTCATTGAAACCATCTGTCATAACCTCATATGAGAGAATCTTATTCTTAATGATTCAACAATTGGATCCTCAGAGCGAAGCCGATGCATTAAGGAAATTTTTAACCGTCATAATCCCTGGTGCTACGTCTAATAAAGCTACAACCAGACATTTTTCCCTCTCATTGGTTGTATCTATCTACTCCGAAATTACAACAAAAAAATTGAACTTAGAAGATAGCCTTGTGGAGATGGTTACTAACATGTACAAGAGTGCGGCCACGTCCGATTCCTTTGGACAGTACAGAAGTGGAGATGCATTATTGTGGGACATCAAAAAAGACATGACCTTGGTTAGTATTTCTGGAGGAGTATTGATGAGAATATCCGACCGTGAGTCCATTGATTTCATCACGCGTGAGTCTTACTTAAAGTATTTAAGTAGTCTTCAAACGCAACACTTGAAACATTCTGTTGGCCTGGACTTCCAAAACTTATGGATAAAGGATAGAAAGAGCTCTAAAAAGTCAAGTGTCAAGAATGAGGCTGAAACACAGTCTCCTTTGCAGACTAAGAGTGGTGCTTGGAACACAGTGATGGACGTTGATGAAACTTCCAGAGGTAAAGAAGTCGTTCGTAGTGACTTGATTGTTGTTTCGTCATTAGTGGACAAACCACCAAATCTTGGTGGTATTTGTAGATTATGTGATGTCTTAGGTGCTGGTTTATTAACTTTGAATGACATCAAGGTCAAAAATCACCCTCAGTTCAAGAACGTTGCTGTTACTGCTGATTACTGGATGCCAATGGTGGAGGTTAAACCAGAAGAAATTAAGGCGTTCTTGAAAGAAAAGAAGAGAGAAGGCTATACGTTAATTGGACTTGAGCAAACCGACAAATCCGTTGAACTCAACAACGAGTTGAAGTTTCCTAAGAAATCTTTGATCTTATTAGGAAGAGAGAAGGAAGGCGTCCCTGGTGAATTATTGGCAGAGCTTGACCTCTGTGTCGAAATTAAGCAAGTTGGTGTCATCAGATCCATGAACATTCAAACTGCCACAGCCATCATAGTTCATGCTTACTCTACACAGCATTGTTAGGTATCATTGTATTTAGCGTACATTTTACTACTGTATATATTAATGGAAAATTTAGACTATTGTACATGATTATGCTTTGGATTGTGAATGAGAAGACTTCTAGAAGATTGTGCCCTCTTCATCATCCTGTTCTATCAAAGTGTCTAATGCCTTTATGACAGCAGGGCAGTACTTGTTACCTAGGGCCATTCCCTTAGTGATTAAGGTTCTATTCAATCCTTTAAAGTTGGAGTTATTGGAGTTCGTAGCGAGGTTAATATTCGAGATAGGCGTTATGACCTTATTGCCGTAGAAACTTACAATCAAACCATTCTCCAATACCTGCTCTTCTTCTGTCGAAGGGTCAAATATTAAATTTTGACCTATCACTCCAAGGGTGATGAAAATAGGAGGCTGAAAGACCTCACCTTCCTTCATGAAGTCGCCTATGTACTTTGCGTTGTCCCAATCATCGGAGAAAGTGGGTTGTTCAGCGACTTCCTCGTCGTTGACGTCACTGACCAAAAGTGGAAGTCTGGTGGTTTTCAATGCTAAGTAGGTAGTCAATGAGATTAAACTCAACGGATACGATGAGTGACTTATGACGATACAATCTATGAAGAGTTTGAATGCGTATCTTGAAGTCAATTTAAGATATTGAATGGGGAAGTTATGCTGCAACAAGTTGGTCAACGAGAATTTCAAGTTGGATACGAAGTTGGAGTCATCTCTGAATCCAGACACATCTATGTCACATTCTATCAAGCTTGACTCGAGAGCCAACAACACCACTTTGGACTTTACACTGACTATACATTCACTTCCATCCATCAATCTTATTCTGGCAGAGCCATTAGATCCTGGCAAAAACGACGTCTTGGCCTCAAGAGGACGGAACTGGTGGTCCGATCTTGAGTCTGGTCTTATTGGGGGTACTTGTGTCAATGAGTCGTATAAATACGATCTTTCGGCTGGAGACAAGATCATTTTTGATATTTCTTGTGATTGTTATATGAGTTTGGAGTATGGTATTCTATTGCGAGAATAGTGTGAATTCTTAATGCGATTAGATGTATTTTGCGGAGCCCTGACTATTTACACGCCCTTTGATCTCGCCAGCTGGTACAATCCGTAGCCGCCAATGTTTCTGACCTGATATGACTTGTTTCTCGTGAGTCTGCACTGTCTTGTCTCTCTTCTCAGCTCAACTCAACTTAGCAGCATTCGCAGAGATGCCAATTGCAAGCTAATTTTTTTGATGCTCGCAAGTGCAGGAGCAGCTGATCAGGTTTAGTGAGGACTGAAGAGAAATAGTGGATGGAGAGAGCGAAAGAGAGTAGTCAGCAGACAGTGCGAGCGTAGAGGGCAATGGCATAGTGAGAAAATGGAGAGGGAGAACTGAGAACACTGAGAACATCCACCGAACAAAAACACTGAGAGTGAGAGAAAATTAGTGAGAAAAACACAACACTGGGAATACAGAACACTCAAATGAAACAGAACCATCTGATCTGGAGTACTCAAAACTGTTAACTGATAACTGTGAGAATTGAGACCTCATCTTTACAGCGAGCATTCAGCTCACGCAGAATTGGTTTGGTCTTTTTTCTGTTCGTTCCTCACACTTCACACTCACACTCACTCACTCTTCCTTGACTTTGTCCTTGTCTTTTCTCATCTATTTGTTCCACAGCGTACAATTTCTCACCGTACTTCGTATTTTGTCTTCTGTATTTTGTATTTTGTATTTTGTATTCGTATTTCTGTTTATATATTTCTGTGTGCTTTGTCTGCTACTGTTTCATCAGCGAACTAATATCCGCCCTCTGTTAATAGTCTTGGTCCACCCACGATGTCTACGTTGTTCGGCCAGTCCACAATCGCAGGCAACTCCAATGTCAACTTGAACCACCAGAACACTGTACAGCAGCCAACATGGTTCCAGAACCAGAAGAAAAGAACTATCCCCAACCACTTGGTGCCCAAGAAAAAGCCAGGCTTCCAAATCGCAGCATCTACCACCTCTAAGTCCAAGAAAGACTCTGACAACTCGGGCAAGTCATTGAGTTCGTCTCTGGCCAATATCGATCGTTCGTCGGCATTGTTGTCGTCCAATGACCAGTTCAATATCATGTCCTTCGGCAGCCAACAGAGAAAATCAGGAATACTGGATAGGCGTACCAGTGTGGGTACTTTGTTCGATACCGCCTCCAACGACTTGACCAGATATGACGAAACCATAAATGATACAATCAGCGATGATATCTACAATAATACCCTCAGTTACGGCGATGACTTGCCTCCAACAAGATCCATTCATGACTTAAACAACGAGATATTGATATCTTTGAACAAGCCTGTACAGCAGATCGACTCATTCATCAATAAGGATCCAAAAAACTTCAATAATGTATTCAATAGAGCTGACAATGGTGCTAAACTTGATGAGACTTCAGATAGAAAGACCTCTGGCGAGGAGAGACGTGGATCTATCAACCCGTTGGCACACAGTGAATCCGCGATCTTGGTATTTGGATACCCAGAGTCCTTATCCAATCATGTCATTCAGCATTTTAAGGAGTTTGGTGACATTTTGGAGAATTTCGAAGTTAACCAGAAAATGAACTCTTTACTCCACAACAGCAATCAATTAAACAGTAAAATAATTCCTATTTTCTGCGGTAAGAATTGGGTTAAGATAACATTCGACAACCCTGCCTCTGCCGTAGATGCCTTACAAGAAAATGGTGTTGTTTTCAACGGAGTTTTGTTAGGTGTTATTCCTTACAGTAAAAATGCTATTGAGAAGTTGCAGAAGAGAAAATTAACTGACAACGAGGACATTGGAGGAGGCAACATCGACTTGAGCTCTATTAATGTCAGTTTAAACGACAAAAAAGAGGATTCCAATCTAAAAAACACCGGTGCTACTTCGGCTCAAGCAAACCCATCTACCTATACTACCAGGTTGGATATCAAAGATGGATCACAACTATTCTTGAAAACTGATGGTGATCAAATAAAAAACAACACCACTAAGAATGCCAATGAAGAAAAGCTTGGGTTCCTTGGTAATTTGACCAAATTCATTTTTGGATTCCACGAATTGTAAATTGTAATATAGAGTGTTTGAGTAGATAATATACAAGTTTTATACATTTTTTGTAGTGGTAACATCCAAGTCTATCTCTAAGAAATATGACGATCTTATTAACATATTTAATACTATATTTATACAATTTATCTCCATTTAGGTTTTGGTGACTCCGGTGGTTGCCTGTATGGTGATTGTAAACGATTAGGAGAATGCTGTGATGTGTGTTTTGTTGGTGAAGGTGATCTGAACGATGTTTGATTAATTCCACTGGTATGTGCTAAAGTCTGAAATCCCAAGCTTTGCTTATTTGGAGATATTCTTCCTACACTGGATCTGTGTGTTACGCTGGGAGATCTTATGGGGCTCGGAGATCTATCGTTGGGTCTACTGGGAGTTGGTGATTGTAAGAATTCTCTCATGGGGCTAGGAGATCGATTTAAAAATGATGGTGATTGATGTCGAGGTGTGAAAGGGTGTAGAGAAGGTTCTTTTCCCAAACTGGGAACAGTATTAAATTCACGGTTCTTTTCTTGTCGGTTACCAAATCTAGAGCTGTACGGTGTCGAAGATGTGTACCAGTTTCTGTCCTCTTCCTCTTCTTCTTCATAATCATCTTCCAACTTTAAGAAAGGAAGTCTTTGCTTCTGGGCTTCAGTGCCTGATATATTGGCTAACCGATGAGAAAGCTGTTCGTTCTTTACCCTCAATTCCTCGTTATCGTGACGCAAATGATCCAAAACATGGGAGGAGTCTCGTATTATGGAATTGTTCTGTAAGTTCCTCACTGGCTGAGTTCTTTCTGGAGGATTGGCAACTTCAGCTTCTTCAGCGGGTACAACATATTCATTAACCTGGTTCCCCTTCAAATCGTGAGTTACAAAGAGTCTCAGCTTGTTGAATACATATGGTCTTTCGTCCACCAATACCGAGGAGAGATAAGGACCATGTGTTGCATCTATCAAAGCATCCTTCTTCAAAATGTTAGTCTTGGGTTTCACAAACTTGTTGTTGTACTCCTGGAACATTTCCTGGTAGAGAATTTGCTTGTCATTCACTAGGTCCAAGAACTTCGAGACTACGAAGTATACCATGACTGAGACAGCAAGTATTAATAAAATGCCCGACAACACCGATGATGTTGTTGAAGTGTTTGTCAAGTAAGCAATAAACAAGTTTACTGGGTTTAATGTGATGAAAACATACAACGAGAACTTGGATGGATCCCATACGTTTAATTGCCATATTTCATCATCATTTTTTATGTTATCCTCCGTCTCATCATGTAAAGTTTCCTCTGGGCCCGGCGTTTCTTCAAGTAGTTTTCCTTTAAGAAGATACAACCACTGGCTAAATACAGAAATCGATCTCAATGAAGCCTTTACCACAGATGGAGACGAGGGCTTCTTCTTGCAGTAGATAAGACTGTAGGTTCTCTTTGTCGTGAAAATTCTGAAAGTGTTGAGTATTGAAGCAACGAGGATAATGGTCGATATCGAGTTCAACAACCAGATGAAAGTTGTTGTTATTGGCACTTCTTCCTTGTTTGGCATGTATGCTTTGCGTCTGCCTGCCAGCAGCAATGAGCTCTTCAACCTTTCGTAGGCATAGTAGTCGGAGCTGAACAACGCATTGCTTGATTTAGAGTTGATGCTGTTGTAATACTCCAACACGGTCTGGATGATAAACGCTATTGTTGTCAAGACCGCACCCAATGGCAACGCTATTGTCCATATGTACTCGTCCCACTCTATTGACAACCTGATCTCGTTGACATAGAGGAAGAAGTCGAAGGGAAGCGACTTCAACTTGGAAAGAAACGGCTGTTTCCTTATACGTCTGTGGGAACTCATGTCGTATCGATTGGGCAATATCGAATTCTATGGTTGTACTGTGAGAAGATGAATCAGTCGAATGAAGTGGTTATTGCAAATGTATTGTCAAATACTTAGAAGCAAATTTAAGAGAGCACGCAGATCTGGTGATCTGTCAGTCCTGCAATATACTAACAATTGTGTAGCAGTAGCAGTAGCAAGGATTACAATTTAGCAATAAACACCTTACTACTAGAACTTAGCTACTTGGATTAACCAACAACAAATTACTAACAACAGCAATTGCTACAATTATTAACTTACTACTAGCCGCTACTAATACAAACCAATACAAACACTCCCGCTTAGAGTGCTTCTAGCACTGACACTACCACTTAACTACTACCATTTAACTACAATCTGCTAACTAAAACACACTCGCATTTGCTCCAAAGAATCTTTTTTCTGCTGCCGGTTAATTGTTTGTTGTTGTTTACGATGCTACGCGCTTAGCGACAACTCGCAGTCTAATGAGGAACGGTGCTCTGTGATCACTGATGTGATGGATGATTGGTTTTCTATCTACAATCAGATTTAGAGATTGTGCACTTTCTTCCCGTGTCAGCAGCAGTAGCATGGATGACCACACAATCAGCCTCATCCAGAACAAAAACTCGCAGCTCGTGCGCCGGTTGAGACTGTTGATGAACGAAGATAGCGACGGAGATGCCGATATCGACCAGGTGAAAATGGTGTTGAACAGCTCGAACAACGCAAGCGGGAGTCGCTTGAACCCCAGTAAAGGCTATGGCAATATTAGCAACGAGACCTTGAAGGAAACCGTGGATGTCAGAAAAGACTCCGGATCAAATAAGGAAAACCACCGCTTGAAGCGTCTCAATCACCTAAGAGAAACGGTAGAAGAAATCAAGAACACAAACTACGAACTTCCAAGCAGGCGACGGGACATCAGCGGCAACGTCAGTAAAGACAACCGGGAGAAGAAGGACATAAAGTTTGAAAAGATCGCCAACGACTCGGATATCATAGAAGATCCTTTATCCTTTTCGTTGGAGGAATCGAAGACTCATGCGTACAAGGAATCTATAATGCTCAAGAAGCTTGCTGAACAACAGGCGCTGATAGACAAATTGAAACTGCAAATACGTTCAAAAGATGTTGAAAGAGAAGACCTAATCGAGGAGTTCCAGATCCAGCAAACAAAGATGATAAATGAATACAAGAGCAGAGAATTCAAGTTGAAAGAAACCTATAAAAGCCAATTACAAAAACAGACTAGTGAAACGAACAATCTAAGAACCAGGATTAATTCCTTAGAGTCGGACCAACACGCACAGACGCAGAACCAAGAACGACTAAATGGGCTTGTACGTAAAATCACTTTGCAGTTGTTATTTTCGAGAAGAGATGTGCATCGTCTTCAAGATAAAAACGAGTCTATTGTAGGTATTAACAAGTACTTGTCACATCAGTTAGATCAAAAAGTTGACTTTAACAAAGTGTCATCGGGATCGGCCATGGAGGAAAAGATAGATATTAAAGATGAGGAAGTTCATGCCTCTAAGATGGTATTGGAAGAACCCGAGTTCGATGATGAATTAGAAGACACCAACTTCTTGGTCAATAATTACAACAAAACTAATCACGAGCACCATGAAGACAGCACCACAGAGTATTTAATAAGAGGACACGTCCCAAGTCCAAGCAGCTCGGCAAAGCTGGAATTGCAACCATCACCAATTGCTGCACACCTGCTTGCGCCCCGTACAAAGCTTCGGGCTTACCTACTATGTGTTTTGTTTATTGCTCTGTTGAAGTGCCGAGTTGATAATAAACGGAAGATAGACAGACAGATCAGAGACTTCTGTGATGATGATACGCAAAACATTAACAACTTCTTTAATAGATAACACGAACACTAAAATAGAACCTAATCCATATAGTTCGAGGTAAGGTCAATGCTTGGTGAAATTTCACCAGACAGTCCAAGCTGTAGTCCGATAAGCCGAGCTGGAACAATCTCTACGTAGAAAACATCGCCTATCCAACCTCGCGTGCATTACTTATTGCGCCCAATTAAGCTCAAAATAGACCGATGCAGAACACTGCTACAGAGGAAAGGGCTCATAAGACCCAATCAGAAAGGAAATTCCAGCGGTGGAGCAGCTTGCACGACTGGCCGCAATTTTACTGATGGCCGCAATGGGATAAGAGCTCTTGCGTTTGCTCTCTTTCGTCATGTGTAGTAGGTAAAACCTCCGGCAACTATGACTACCACTGTCGGTACTCCTCTCTCAAGTATTCCTCACAACCCTATTTTCCACCCTTTTGCAACCCCTGCAACACCCCACTATTTATAGAGGGCCGGCCCAGTGCTGGGATCACCGGATCGTCAGATCCTAGAATGTCTTTTAGACCCTGCACTCCATAGACCCACTAAATCGTGCCCAGGCCCTGTCGCACACAATTACGAACCTTAGATACTTCTAAGTTTAGCCGATAATCATCACAAAGACATGGCTTACGGTCTCCCTTTTCCTGTTTCGCCTCTTTACGATGACCTTGTCCCCTTCGTAACAGCAACCAACGCCCTACCCCACCTGGTGTGGATGCGAGGGTTGGCCAAGCAATGGCCCATAGAAGCTTCTGGCCTGCTGCTCCTGTGCTTCTTGTGCTTCCTATCCTGTACTTACAAAACACTTGCTGTCACTACTATCTCCTGTGTACACATTACGTCATATGTTATGCCAGCTTTTGTGAAACATCTGTAGATTGGGTCTAGTTGCCTAACCGTGTGGATGTAGGTAGGACGGATATATTTAATCGCCCTTCCTAGTAGGTATAAGTATATAAGTAGCCGCTTACGAAGCTTTTCTCTTGTAACACGTCTTTTGCTCCTCATCGCATTTCAAATGGCATGGTGAGAACACCAGTATCCGAGAAGTGCCCCGGATTTGGGCTTCTGGTCGACGATTTGCAAGCATTTCAGATGAACAAATGGGGGCCCACATTGAAAAGACAACTTCTGTCCCCAAGCTTGCCTTCTTCCGCCGATTCCTGTTATTCCAAGAACTCCTGTGCTAGTCCCTTGCGGTCAACAGGGTTTGTGGAATCCAGTCGTTTGCCAGAAAACGTCGTGGCTGTCAGCTTGCAGTCAATACCCATAGACGAGTTCGACTTGGTGTTTGACACCAGGCCCTACAACAGCTATTCCACGTCACACATCAAAACTTCAATAAACACATGCATACCAACAACGCTTCTAAAAAGGGGCTCGCTCAGCTTGGTAGAGCTATTGAACTTCATAAATATACCCCGCAAGAGCAAAGAGCTATTGACAGCGGCTATGGCAGCCAACGGAGAGATGAAGAAACTCCAGATCCTATTCTACGACGAAGCATCGAACTCACAGAGAGTATCGCTAAACCTCTTCCAAACGATAGCCAAGTTTAACCAATTCAAAGACTCACTCAGCATATATTACCTTGATCTGGGCTTCCAAAGCATTCAATGTCATCCGAACTTCCGCCAAATCGTAGTGAATAACTTGAACGATACCACCAATATTCCGGATAAACCGAAAGCAGATAACTCTTTGGCTTGCTTCAAGTTGCCATCTTCAACAAACTCTGCGGTGAAGTTTGTACAGTCTATCAAGAGAAACTTGCCATACCTACAGATAAATAGCTCACAACCCATTCTTGGTAGTGCTACAAATGATATAACCAATTATCATCGCAGTTTTAAGCTTCCATATCCATATACATCAAGAACAATTGACCAAATGCAGTTACTTCCTGCTTGGATGGGCTTTCTCACCCAGCCTTCGGAAGCACTAATGTCTACACTAGGAGCGAAGTTCTCCAGAATCGAAGATGAAGAGGTTCTGCGCTTAAAGTCTTTAGTTTCCAGCACTCAGGTGTCACCCATCAGTGATGCAGGTGCTAAGGATACTCCGTCCTGGGAGCCAATAGCATATGAAGTTCCTCAAGGAATCGAGTCTGGTTTGAAGAATAGGTATCCCAACATTTGGCCATACGAGCATTCTCGGGTGAAATTGGGTAACCAGCAAGATGACTACTTCAATGCCAACTATATTGATTGTAGCTTGGTGATGAATTGCCGCTCGAACTATATTGCTACCCAAAATCCTTTGGATCTCACTATCAGTGAATTTTGGTCCGTAGTTAATGATGAAAGTATACAAATGATTATAGATTTGGACCGTTCTGCCCCGAACTACTTGAATGGTGACAATGTCAAATCCGTGGAAGTCATTAAGGAAACAGAGTCATTTGCAGTAAAGAAAATCAACGGGAATATATACCACTTTCAGACCACAATTTGGCCCGATTTTGAAGTACCGGCCAATTTAGGATCTATTGTTGAGATGATTGAAATGAAGAACGAGATATCTGATAAAATGAACCTTTCGAGCCGTATCTTGGTGCACTGCACAGCAGGTTGTGGCAGAACGGGTGTCTTCATAACAGTTGATAGCTTGATAAATCACTTTAACTTGGACAGAACGAGTTTCTTGTCCAACACAGAAGATTTGGTCTTCAAAATGGTTCAATTCCAAAGAACTCAAAGAATATCAATGGTGCAAAACTTAGATCAGTACATTGTATGTTACGAAATTCTTTTGAACTATCTTGGTTCTGTTACAGCAAGGGAGCACAAGAAGCATGTTTCTGAAGCGTCCTACTTTTAGTGATTCAAATGAGGCTGTATAGTTCGACAACATCTCTATGATGTCTGGATAAAGTGTGTAGGTAACACAATAAGGCACTACAGGTACAACTTGAGTGGTTAAAAGGTTTAAAAAGGGTTACATCTGCTAATTCATAATACACGGGGTAAATGGGATTACATAAAACTAATAAAAGTCTGAATATAAAGAAGCTAATTGTCTTTTTCTTCTTCTTGATCTTTGTGGATAAAATAGCTCCTGCAAGCATTTGCAATATCGAATGGTATACCGTATATGGGGTTGATAACTTTTGTCAACGAGATGTCGTCCTTGGCTAACTTATACTTCAAGGCAAACGCTAATGGCTTTTCTTCCCCCTCATCTTGTTCTTCCTTATCTTCAAGTGTGAAATAAGATTCACAGATACTAAATCCACATAAGGTGTAGTTGGTGTGATAAAAGTCTACCAGAGTACCAGGCTTGTCTCTAAACCCACCCTTCTCAGATTGGGAGCATCTTAAAATGTAGTGACCCAATGCCTCTCTAGAAAAGAGATCAGCTTGGTCTGTTATGGACTCTAACAACGGATACAATGCTCCTATCCAGAAACTATAACATGCATCTACTAACTTGTTTGTACGACCACTTAAACCGCCTTCTAGTCCATACTGTCTCATTACTGCCCATCTCACGAGACCATCTACATCGAATGACTCCTCTTTTGAAAAATCCTTCTTTCGGGAGTACAAAAGAAAGTAACTAGCCAACGCACAGTAACTGTATCCACCGTGAGCCTCGGTATTTGGGACACCAGCAAAACCTCCTTCGTAGGTCTGGCATGTTTGCAACCATTCAGCTGTGCCCTCTATAAGCTCTTCTGTTGTTATATTTAATATCGCAGCAACCGACAATGCACAATAGGTTGATCTTGTATCGCTTTCGCCATTTGCATGCATTATAAATGAGCCGTTGGACAATTTTAACGACATAAACCACTTATAGAGGTTTGGTCTAATTTTATTCAAGAGTTCGTAGTTCTTGGTGGATATAAGTGCCAAGATTCCAGCGTATGTCGAGGCGGCGTGACCAATTTGGTTAGAGCCACCGGCTATACCACCCAAACCGTCCCTTACTATGCATCTGCTGATCTTATCATTTATCAATTCCTTGATGTCAGCAGGTAACGGCTCGTCCAGAATGAGCTGGTATGAATTAGCAAGCCAGTACATCATCCAAGGGTGATTGGCATCCAACAGTTTGTAGTAATGGGGTAATTTGCTCTCGAGAGACCTTTTTATGTATTTCAAATGGGCATCTCGATCGAAGTGTAATTTGGGGTTCTCCTTGTATGCTTCTAAGATCTCCATTTCCGTGTCTTCCTGGGTGCTTCTTGTCGCTGACACATAGGGATCATCTATCACCGAGGCCACTGGGTTGAAGGCGTATTCTGGGTTTGTAATTTTCTGGATCATGTCCCTTTTCTGGTGATTGGTATAAATGTCTTCGTATTCGGAATCGTCAACTGCTTGGTCCTTGTCGTTGGGATCGACTCTGAACTCCGATTCTCTCTTTCGCCCTAAGAGCCCAAGCATGAACGAGAGCCGTTCTTCTTCCTTCTTTGTCGACATTATTTATAGTCTACGATGTCGGTTTCAGAATCCGTGCATTAGCTATACAACGCTCCAATTGTGGTTGTTTCTAGTCTACAAGAAACCCCTATCACCATGAAATGGTTTCATACAATTACTGCTTTGGGCTGTCACAAAGCTATAATGACACCATACAATACCATCACTCACTCCATCTGAGGCGAGATCTGGGGGAGACTATATCACGTGAGGTAGATTCTCCATCTGAGAATTGCTGCGAGTCTCATTTGTCTTAATGAGCAACTGAAAAAGTCTGGAGATGGAACGATAGCATACGGCTGAAGTAGAGTTTCCCAGCGCAAAATTTCGATTTAGCGGCGAGGTACCTAACAAAGTTTACTGAACTTCTGGTAATGTACGTTTGGATCCACTTTTCAAAACAGCCATATGAGATTTTAGGTGTGATCATGCTAGCGCTTACGAAGCATCGCTTAGGAGAATTACCACAATGGGTCTTTTTTAGCCAGGAAACCGGAATTGTTCATTGATTGGTAGCGCAGTGTATTTTGCAATCATCAGTGGAATGTCGAAGGAAAGCTAGTATGTTATGAGATATGGGCGAAGACACATGTTACCGCAACTGAGTTGACTGCAAGAACGTCTGAGAATTAAGCATCGAAACTATATATTAATCTACTTCTAGTATGGCATTGTTGAAAGTATAAATAAAATAACAAATCTTCATAACTAAGAATATATTGAGTTACAGAGAGTTAGTTTTTTAAAATCAATTTAAACTACTCACCGTCTTCGACAGTGATAAGGACTTTGCCGCTTACTTTTCCTGACTCCATTTTCTCGTAGGCTTTTTCAAATTCACTGAATTTGTAAGTGCTGTCGATAAAAATGCCAATCTTTTCACTCTCAATCAATTCGACACCCTTTTTAACCCACTCCGTACCAGGCGCAGTAAGAAACAAGTGGTACTGATAGAAGTTTCTTCCCAAATAGCCATTGATAATTCTTCCCGCGATGGACAAACTAGACTTGATAACAGTCCATGACAAATCGACCTTGTCTGTATCTCCAACAATAGTAGCGTAATGAGAACCTTTCGCTTTCAAAATGTGCTGCAACTGGGGGAAGAGCTCATTTCCACCGACAGTATCAACAATGTAATCATAGAATCCAGATTCCAGGACACAGCCTAAAAGGGGGTTTACAAGTGATTTGTGCTTGGTGTAGTCAATTACAGAAGTAGCTCCAAGTCTTTGAACCAATGGCTTCGATCTCTCTGAACATGTCACGACAACCTCCTTAGCGCCGTAGAGATGAGCAAGTTGAATTGCATACTTACCAACAGAAGTATTTCCACCTAAAATCAACACCTTTTTGTCTTTGAGATCCAGGTATCCAGTGGCAGTGTAGGCAGTGCCAAAGACTAATGGCCATGAGGCTGCTTCAGTGAGACTTATGTTTTTTGGAATCTTGGCTACAGACTGATCATTTTTGTCGAGCTCGATGTATTCAGAGAGAGCACCCTTTCCAAACGGATGGATATAGAATCCCTGAACTTTATCACCTACAGCAAAATCAAAAGATGCCTTCACATTCTCTCCAATAGACACAACCGTGCCTGAGTAATCTCTTCCGGTTCCTTGATTAGAGTTCAAGAACTTTGTAGGGAAATGGGCGATATGGTGAAGTTTGATATCGACCGGATTTAAAGACACGGCGTGTACCTTAATTAAAACTTTATTTGGATGAGCACCATAGGTTCCATCTGGTTGCTTGTGCAACTTGAGGGTGTAATCCTTCAAGGTGATGGGGTCAGCATTGTAACTGTAGGTGTACGCTTTGTAATGCAATGTGTCTGTAGTAAAAGTCATCTTGGTGGTTTACTAAGTGGCAAGGAAAGTATTCACGTTAAATGGAACTGGTTCTAGTATTAAATACTACGGCCACACTGTCGTAGAACTACTAGCATATGATAAATGTGTGCCTGCATGAGGAGATAAGTTACTTGGGCACACAGCAATTTAACAATAATACGGTGGCAAGAGGAAAATGTTGATTGGTTGAAGGTAAGGTGTACATTTCAATGGGGAACACATCAAGGGCCAGGTTTTCCATTAGCGTCATTCAAATGAGTTTGTGGTTGAAGATAGAATCTCATGATGATAACCTCAATTCGAAGGGGAAGCTGTGGAGAAAAGTAATGCCATGAAGACGCACAAGAATGCATTCGTCGTAAAAACATCACAACGAGGGAGTATCACTCTGCTTCGGTCTATAGAGCAGTGGAGCGACTGGAGACCGGCTCAGTTGCTGTCGTAGATAATATATATCATAAAGACGACACAATTGAAAAAGTCTTTGTCCTGGATACGAACTCAAGCATATATTTTACGAGTTTACATTTACGGCATAGGGGCCCTTAAATTGATGGTTGCAAAATTGCGACCTTCCTTCAATGAGAACAATACACTAAAATACCCAATTTAAAGAGAGGATTCAAAGTTATAATCTATTCTTCAACAGTGATAAGAATCTTACCACTTACTTTTCCCGACTTCAATTTGTCGAATGCTTTATCGAATTCACTGAATTTGTAAGTGCTGTCGATAAAAATACCAATCTTTTCTTCTTCGATTAATTCGACACCCTTTTCAATCCTACCCTTCCGAGATGGTTCAAAAATGTGGTACTGGTAGAAGTTCCTGCCAAAATATCCATTAAGTAGTCTATGCAAAAGCCCAAAGGAGGCTTTTAATAGAGTCCACGATAAGTAGTTGTCGTTTGTGTCACCAACAATAGTGACATAATGGGCATCTTTCGATTTCAAAATGTGCTGCAACTGGGGGAAGAGCTCATTTCCACCGACAGTATCAACAATGTAATCATAGAATCCAGATTCTTTAACGCTTTCCAAAAGTGGATTGATAAGAGACTTGTGCTTGGTGTAGTCAATGATTGAAGTAGCTCCAATCTTTTGAACCAAAGGTTTCGATCTCTCTGAGCATGTTGCTACGATCTCCTTAGCTCCGTAGATACGCGCAAGTTGAATAACATACTTACCAACAGAAGTATTGCCTCCTAAAACCAAAATCTTCTTGTCTTTGATGTCCAGGTGTCCCACAGCGGTATAGGCTGTACCGAAAACGGACGGCCACGACGCGGCATTGGTGAAGCTTATGTTCTTTGGAATCTTCGCTACCGAGAGGTCAGCTGCGTCCTTAGAGCTGAGCTCGATGTACTCAGAAAGTGTACCAGCACCAAATGGGTGGATGTAAGTACCTTGAACTTTATCTCCTACGGCGAAGTCAAAATGTGGCTTTGCGTTTGCTCCAATAGACACAACCGTGCCCGAGTAATCTCTTCCAGTACCTTGATTGGGGTTTAAAAACTTCGTTGGGTATACTGCAACATTATAGAGCATAACATCGCCTGGGTTTAAGGCAACAGCGTGTACCTTAATTAGAACCTTATCTGGATGAGAGCCATAAGCTCCATCTGGCTGTTTGTGCAACTTGATGGTATGATCCCTCAAGGTGATGGGATCAGCATTGTAGCTATAGGCGTATGCCTTAGAGTGCAAAGTATCTGAAGTGAACGTCATTCTTAACAGAAAATTACAAAGAGAAATAGAGAGATATGAGGAGTCTTTAATAAATCACGCTACCATTATTATCCTTTTATATACTGTACCATTATGGAAGCATGGTGTATAACTCTACGGAGCGCACACAGTTGAGAACCATACAGAGGTACAAAATACATGGCTTGATAGAATTGCCTGTAGTATATGGTATATCCTTATGCAACGGAGGTAGCGAGCGGTATAGGTCCCATTCACAGTCTGTTATCTCCGATATGCACTCATATTTTGGGAATCATGGCGGTGCCCCATGAAAACATATCAAAAGCAGAACTCTATATGGTCGAATCTGTAGGGGAGAAAGTACGTGATTCTTGAATCCAATTCCAGTAAGCAACATAGTTGGAGAGGAATAGGAAGTCTAGTAAAGAAATCCTATGCGTATGGTAGCGCATTTATGACGTGAAACACGATATGGTTGCAACTTTGCGCTATTTTCTAGTAAGAAGACAGTTGAGAAGTTGTGAAGTTGCAATTTGCATCCTTCTCGTACGTTGTGATCACTTCTTAGGGGTAAAATTTTTGCTTCGCTGAGTTGTCCGATCGATGGGCTCATGAAGAATCTGGAAGACGATGTGTGTCTTTTTACTAATTAGTGAGGACGACCAGATAAAAGCGACCCACCGCTATAGCATCTTTCCAAGAAGCACTGAGCAAAAAACCTCATCAGATCTCCTTGAGTGACATACATTGCTCCAGAAAGCAAAAAAGTATGCGATTTCTGTGGATCGAACACAGGACCTTCAGATTAACTGTGACTGAATCTCTTCAGTCTGACGCTCTCCCAACTGAGCTAAAACCGCTAGAAAATGGAACCCACGGCGGGAGTCGAACCCGCAATCTTTTGATTAGAAGTCAAACGCGTTAACCATTACGCTACGCAGGCAATTTCTTGGTATTAAAATGTCCCCTGTTTGTTTCATTGTTTTAAAATCACGTGACACTATTTAAAAATTTTTTAAACTTGTCAACCAGTGCCTTTAATATGCCCACCAAGGACTATTCAGAAGCCATCCAGCTGTCATTGACCGCAAGCGACCCAGGAGGATAC
>JAJMAO010000109.1:0-52651 GCA_030572575.1 Scheffersomyces insectosa
GTCACTTTTTTATAGCAAATGAAAATTGTTCTTTAGTATTTAGAAACGTAGACTAGACAAAATTATCGCGCCTTAATTTAGGCTACTTGAGCGAAATCTTGTTAATGGGTGTGCGAATATTGTCTGGAAAATACTGTAAACCGTTGTGTAAGACGATGCCTTTTTGTAGCATGTATATAATTGTACATATAGTTGGTCATAGATATTTGTAGGTAGATAATTGTACATATATAATTGTTGCATACACATTCGTATTATTATATTGGGCTTATTATATATATATTGCTGGATATACTGGTTACGTAATATTCGTTGTGGTTTCCGTATTGTGGTGTCTCTTGTACCGTCATATATATATCCATTTACCAGCTTTTCACAACCACAGTCGAACTCACGATTTGGCTTCAGCTGTTGATTCTCTTGCTACCACGCTTAAACAGTTTGTGCAATGGCTCCGCCTATTCCCGTATTCAGCAGGTCTGAAATACTGTCCAAGTACAAAGAGCAGCTTAACAACCCGGTGAAATATAACTGCCACTTGAAATCGTTGACTCAGCACGAATGCACCTTCAAGACATCCCCAGACAGATCGAGTCCCCCCGAGATAATATGCTTACCCTTCAAGAGGATGTTCCAACGATGTATGATACCCACTACCATTAAGGAAAACGGTAAGAAGAGAGTGATTCAGCGTTTGGTAAATATAGAGGTCACGAATAACCACACGAACCGGGACTTGCTTGATGATAAGACCAAGTACGGACGAGATGTCGAAGACTTTTTGAACGCAGAAAGAGACTTCCGTAAACTTATGGAGATGGAACTGGAAGGTCACTTATGATATGGCGAAGTTGATAGACGTGTGAATTAAGATCCACCCATGGAATCTCCAATATTCGAAAGCTTAGTACTGTCAGATCCTAAGATCGGTGCAAAATAGACCTGGCACCAAACTTTTAATCACGGCACACTCGTTCCTCACATCATCTTACGGAGTTGGGTGACTTAGCTGCCGATACTTGTACATTATAGAGTTTTTCATCCCAATGCATTCTAATGAAACTACAAGTCAAAGTAGACTACTAATAAATAGAATATAATATAATAATCTTAATATGATATCTAAGTTACGGTGTCTAAACCTATGCTAGAACGGCCAATAAACAAATTATAGAGAAGGGCCAAGTTCTATACGAATTAAAAGGACATAGACCATGTAGCAATGATAGCCAAGAGCAATGTGCCCAGCCAATGAAGCATGTTCTTTGTCGAGCAGGTCGATATGCTTACTGAATGTCGCAGACAATCGAATTGAGCAGTAAACTAGAAAACTGATCCCTCAGAAGGCTGGGCCAACTTCTTGTTGGCTGGTGATGCCATGCTCTTTCTCAATTCCAAGAGAACCGTTTCCATGGTATAGTTTCTCCTCCAGTTTTTCAAGGTATCGAACTCAGATACCACAACGTTTCCAGAATTGTCAACACAAGGAAGATTTATCTTAGAGATGAACTTGACCTTTGGAGGCTTGTCTGGGTAGCTTTCGTCACAGATGATGGTCAAAGAGTAGATTCTGTTTTCATGGGTGGAGTGTGGAGGACCCAAGATGGTTCCGTTCCAGTAGGTCATGGTGATATCGTCCTGGTTGGTTAAGCCGTAGGAAATCGATTCGGCTCCAAGGCCCTTTTCTCCTTTCTCCAACTCCTCCAATAACTTGAAGTTTCTAGGGCTGTTTATATGTTAGTACTAAATACTTTGCTGTGTCATACATTGTGTCTCATGAGATACTACCATAAGACAACGGGGACCGATGATTTCAGGCAATAATCCCGAATTTTCACCCAAGAAAACAAGCCAACTACACATTGCCACCGTATCCATCCCAAATCCACTGCCGTATACGTACATTTTAGACATTTTCACCAATATTCTATGCTATGCTTCTAAACAACCACTAGCTTACAACCCTGTTCTTTCTAAGCGCCATACAAAATCTGAATCACTCGGCTGAGGCGTGTGCAGGAGGCGACTCTCACAGTGTAGCAGTGGAATTTGGTGTTAGTTTTATTGTGAGTAGGTATTGTTAGAGTGATGTTGTAGTAGGAGATCGTAGCAGTGTTAGTCTTCATGGATATATATGATCTACTCCCTCATTCGAACTAGCATATATTTATCCACTCATTCTGAACATTTACGTCACTACTTACAGCAGAACTCAACACCTACAGTAGACACATTCCTCTCAATCTCCACATTCTTAGCATTAATCGGAAATCGAATCTATTCTAGTGGGTCAGTACGCTCTCGAAGTATCGCTCTCGCTACCACCAGACATCTCAAGTTTAATTAAAGCAGTTGAGTCTCACTATTTTCCACTCGCACTTGCTGTTTCCCACTATTTCTCACTATTATCCTCTCTTCTCTCACTAAATTCCACAGCTTCCCACAGCACAAAACATCAATCGTCTTTTTTCGCGTGAGACTTTTGGCGTCTAAGCTGCGAATGCAGAATTGGTGTTGTAAATACTGAAGATACACCGTTCTTATTTTGGATAGTAGTGGTTTATCAGCGTGTGGCAGGAGGAAAATTACATCAAAAGTGGATGGATACACATAGTTTTGGTCTGGAATCACGTCAAGCTGTTTTTTCTAGAAAAATCCCATTGAAAACACCAAAATCTTTGCCCTATACCAGAAACTTCCACCTCTCTACACTGATGTCTAGCACAACTTCGTCTCCCTTTCTAGAGAACCCGAAATCGGAGTATTCTAACAACGGCGATACATCCATCAGGTACACAGAGGACGCCGAGCTCAACTACAAGCAAACTATCTCCAAATTGAAGTTCCAATTGGCATCAACACGCACAGAGAAAGACCTCCTAGAACAACAGAAACAATCAATCATATCAACCTACGAAGATGCTCTTCTCAAGAAAAGCGAAGAATTGCATCAGTTACAAGCCAGCTTCGAGTACTTATATGAAGATAAAAAGCAACTCGACTCTAAAGTAGATAACCAGAGCCAAATAAGCTTGACCTCCATAAAGAGTTTGAATGAAACTATCGATCGTCTCACCAAAGAAAACTACAGTATCAACAACAAATACAATGACCTAGAGGCCAAGGATAGTAGATTGAACCGTAAGTACGAGCAAGTCAGATCGGACTTGAACTTCCAGCTAAGTGCTAATGATCAATTGAACAAGGAGATTACCAACTTAAAGTCGATCGTACAGACATTAGAAGGAACTAACGATGACTTGGTAAATGAACTCAGGAACTACTCCACAAGATTCAACGATGACTCCTCGTTAAATAAATTGATCGAGGGTCTCCAAGTCAAAAATTCGAGCCTTCAAAATATAAACAACCAATTGCAACTGAAAATAGACAGCCTCCTCCAAAATAAAACATCAACCGAGTTGTTGAAACTGAAAAACGCCTCATTACTCAATAAACTTCAATATCTTGAAAGTGTGGAAGAGAAGTACTGCAAGTTAGAAATCGAAAAGATGGAGCTTGAAAACCGCTTCAATGATTTTTTTAAGATCTTAAATGAATCAATTAAAGATGAAGCCGACGTAGATGATGACTCGACTACTGAAACGAAGGTAAAAGGCTTCATAGAAGTATTCAAGCAATTGCAGTACAAATACTTAGTATTCAAAGACAAATATGATGAGCTGCAATCATCGGTGAATGAACTTCTTGCAGAAATACAATCGTTAAAGAAACACCAACAAGAGAGCTTGTACCCGCAGATGGAGAATTTGAAATCTAATCTTCGTAATCAAACAGACTTGATCGCTAAGCACGAGAGACAGAAGCTTCTAAATTTGAAAGAGATTGAATTCTTGAGGAAGCTGTTGAAAGAAATGGATGAGATTAATGCCAAAAGAGGCAAGGATGAGAATAAAAATAACAAGTCTACTGATCAGTACTTGACAAACTTGGAGAAACTAGTGGATGATTACAGAACAGAAATAAATACACTCCAGAAACAATTGCAACAAATTCAACAAGGTACACAGATAGGAGAAAAAAGGCGGAAAACAAGCGCAACCAGTACCCCTGACTCCTCCTCGTTGCATGAGCAATTTTCCAAGTTACAAAAGGAAAACCTCAGCCTTTTAACTAAAGTGAAAGAAACAGAGGACGCAGTTGCAAATCTTCACGGAAAGCTCTCTGATGTACAGAAAGTAAACACTAAGAAGGATCAGCTTCAAGTTCTACAATTGAAGTCCAATTTGATTGCAAAGGATCAAATTGTGAAGAGTCAAACTTTAGAGGCTCTCAGAAAGGAGAATGAAAGTCTCATTGAAAAATACATCAAAAATATTGAGGGCAAGGACTTGATACCAAAATCCATATTCGAACGTCAAGAAAATGATAAGGCTATTTTACAAACCAAGATAGATAAATTGACCAATAGAAATATTAGACTCAGGGAGATCTATGCAAAGAAGAGTAAGGATATTTTGACAATTATATCCAAATACTTTGGATACTCCATAGAATTCCTTCCAAGCCCTTTAAATCCCAACGATCTTTCCTCCAGGATTAAACTCACTTCTCGCTACATGAACAGAGATAGCAAGAACTATCTTGTTATTGATATAGAAGCGAAAAGCTTGAAAGCATATGGCGATCATGAATTCAAGCTCTTATGTGAGGAGTTGCTGACGACATGGGTTAAAGGCAAGGACCAAATCCCTTGTTTGTTAAGTGCACTTAACTTGGGTATTTACGAAAGTCAAAGAAGTAAAACCTCTGTGTAATATTACCTGTACAGTATAACTAATTCTTATACCTATTTAATAGAGATTTAGATACCCGATCGAGTAGTTCTATCGGTGTCTTTTCAAAGTTGGAGAGATCCTTATTTGTAGCGTTCCATGTTTCACCTCTGTTTATGTTTTCGTATTGTTCGTTGAACTTTTGAAGTAATCTCTTCTTTTCTTCCATTGTTCCATAAGAATTCAAGAAAGTGTAGAGCCAACCCCATGATTCACCATTGCAATTATCATTATTCAAGGCTCTTTCAAACCAAGACTTCGCTTTTGCATGTTTTCCATCTAACCAAAAGAAGATTCCAATTTGGAGAAGAATTTCTGGCGAGTTGTTAGTATTTTTCAAAGCATCCACGAATGCCGTTTTACGTTGAGACATCTTCGGTATTAATGACAAATACTCAATCCATATACACGATGATTGGGGGAACATTTTTAATGATTTATTTGTCAATTGTCTTGCGCCAACAAGATCTTTATTGCGGCGCTCTAGTTGAATTTTAGCTGCCCATAATTTATCGCTTTTAGAGTTCTTCAACATAGCAGTATCCAAAACTGACCTGGCTCTGATGAGAATCTTTATGCGCTCTTCGTCAATTCTCGATAGTAGAATCCATAATGGGATACTCTCTGGGCATTGTCTGACAGCTACATTTGCCAGATCTCTAGCAATCTCCGGTTTATGTAAGTCATCAAGTAAAATTTGAACCTTCTGAAGATGAATTTTAGCAGAGTGTGGGAACAACTCTAGGGCCCTTTCTATGACTGCAATTATCTCTACTGCATATTCGTCAGAAGGTGTCTTTAGCTGTATGAGTCTTAATAAATGAATATGTTTGTACCATATCCTTGCAGATGAATTTGGTATTGATTGTATTGCTTCATTCGAAATTGCTTTTGCACTTCCGTAATTGAAAGTCTTCATCTCCAATTTGACACGAGCAAGCCAGATATTTTCGTTGTCTGGGAGACTCTTATGAGCTTTGAGCAAGATAGACCGCGCTCCATCGACGTCACCTTGTGATTGCCACTTGTCTTTGGCAAACATCAAAGGAAATATTTCTTCTTTTGGATTTAATTCAGAAGCTTTTTGGTAGAAGTCATTGATAATACTATACCCAGTGGAATTCTTTGGTAAGAATCCTAGAAGCTTCACCCAACTATTTATATTATGAGGATATTTCTGGATAACAAATTTGTAAATATTGTTTGCCGTCTCTTGATTTTTCTTTGTGGCTTCCTCTTCAGCATCATTGAACCAAAGTTTCAAATTATCCTCCTCGTCTCCACCACTTTCTGATTCCAACAAATTGTACACGATTGCTTGGCAAGTTTTAACAAACCCTTCACTTTCTGCTCTCTCTGCCTCTTCAATCCAAACACGTCTGCTCACATTGTTGTGACTCTTGTGCACTTCATTGAAAGCCTTTTCCATTAATTTGAAGATCTTCTTAGCCTCAATATTTGAGTTTTCTCTTTCTTCCAATTTGGATGCAGTTAACCATACTAGATAGTTCCCATCCAAAGCTTTTCTGGCTCTGTTTAGTAAGTTCTTGGCATCCTTGTAGCTAGATAAGTTGATCAAAGTTAACCAGAATTCCCATTCTTTAGGACATAACTCAACTGCTCTTTGTAATAATTTTTTAACATCTTGTTCATCAGTCTCAAGATCAATAAGTCTTTTCCATAAGCTCACCTTATTGGGGAGTGCTTCAAGTGCTCTCATGATAACTCTTCTTCTTGACACTAAATCGGATGTGTTTTCAAGCTCCTCTGCTTGGAGCCAAAGTTTTTCCGACCCATTGTTAAATTTCAACGCTTCATTCACTATAACTTTGCACATTTTCGCTCCCTCAGACGTCTGCTTGTGTATTCTTATACTTTCCAACCATATATCTTCATTTCTGGGTGAATTTTTGCATCCTTCGTCTATAAGTCTTTTGGCTGCTGTATGATTTTTGGCTTGCTCCTCAAGTCTAGCAGACGCTATCCATGAGCTGGATTTATGAGGCTCTGTGCGCCGTAAGGAAGCAAGAATTGATCTGCCTTTTCTAATATCTGCAATTTGGAAGTCACTCTTCTCATCAAGAATTCTAGTGGCTTCTTCGGCATCAAGAGCGGTATCTTCATTTGATTGGGGCAATAATCTGTCTAGCTGGCTCAGCAATAATTTGTCTTTGGACTCTGAAATCGATTGAAAATTGGTACGAGACTGAATACTACCTCCAAGTGTTGTGGTTCCGGCGATTACACTATCTGGCACTGCGTATGTTCTTTGCTGTTGTTGTTCTAATAGTCTTGTTCTTTTGTTCCTTCTTGTGAGGTCTCCTACTTCTGGAAGGCTCTCCCATTCTGAGCTGGAAATGCTGGCTAGGGAACGTTTCAAATCAGAGAATTTGTCCTTGATTTGATCTCCTTTTTCCTCACTTGAAACTATTTTATTGCTTGCCTTTGCTGTCTTTGAACTGTCACTCTTATGTCTTGACTTGAGCCTCTTCTCTATTTCTTCATAGATGCGGTCTGCTTCTTCATCTTCTTTGTCGTTTTTACTACCTATAGCTAGAATTGAGCCATCCTCTGCATCTAAATGGGAATTGATGCCGTTTTCATCGTCTTCGTCATCATTTTCATCGTTCTGGATAGAGAACCCTGGTTGTATGCCACCAGTGTCAGCGCTAGTAGTGAAACCGGTCGCTCCTCTACCAATACCAGCAACATAACCCGGCGGCGGTTCTTGGTCTAGAAAATCTTTGAACTGCATTCTACGATAGCTACTACCCAGAAACCCAATCACAAGCAGCAGCCTACTCAAATATGCCTATTCCTATGAAGAAACAACATACTACTAATAGTTGCAACTCCATTAACATCTATACATTGAGCTGTATTCCGAATGTCGAAACTGAAAACCGGTTCGCGATTATCACGTGAGCCAGCTTGCGATGAACCGATTTTTGAAAAATTATAAATTTTTCAGAATACTGATTTTGCATCGCATCAGTAGGTGGTTAGAAGTACGCTGTTTATACTTTAGTATTGCTATATAGTAAGAGTCGTAGCAATGTCGAAGAGATCGGCTCCAGAGGATTCTGTCCAGGAAGTTAAGGCTTCTTCCGCCAAGGTTTCGAAAGATTCTGTCCCTTCTACCTCAGCTAACGCTGCAGTAGCTGCGGAAGATGACATAGAGATGGGTGAGTTCGAAGACCCATACGGGGATAAGTTCGAGAGTGACGAAGACATTATCGAGGTGGATTCTGCTGGCGAAGATGACGAAGAATTGGACGAAGCAGCTGCTTCCAAAAGAATCGAGGATTTGGAGCAAAAGGAACAAGAGCAAGACGAAGAGCCAACCATCTACCTTCCACATAGATCCAAGCCATTGGGTCCAGATGAGGTCTTAGAGGCTGATCCTACAGTCTATGAGATGTTGCACAATGTCAATTTGCCATGGCCATGTTTGACGTTGGATGTCTTACCAGACAATCTTGGAAATGAAAGAAGAACATATCCTGCTTCTTTGTATGTCGCTACAGCCACTCAAGCATCCCGTGGTAAAGACAACGAATTAATTGCAATGAAATTGTCATCCTTGGCTAAGACCTTGGTTAAAGACGATGAAGAGGAAGAAGAAGAAGACGATGATGAAGATGTAGATCCTATCATGGACAGTGAGACCATTCCATTAAAGCACACCACAAACAGAATTAGAGTATCTCCTCATTCAGCTGAGACTGGCGAATACTTAACTGCCACCATGTCTGAAAGCGGTGAAGTTTTCATCTACGACTTAGCATCTCAATATAAAGCATTTGACACACCAGGTTTTGTCATTCCAAAGTCCGCCAAGAGACCACTCCACACCATAAGAAACCATGGAAACGTGGAGGGTTACGGTTTAGACTGGTCTCCGTTGATAAACACCGGTGCCTTATTATCTGGTGACTTAACAGGTAGAGTCCATTTAACTACCAGAACTACCTCCAACTGGGTCACTGATAAGACCCCATTTTTTGCATCTCAATCATCCATCGAAGACATTCAATGGTCTACTGGTGAAAATTCTGTTTTCGCTACCGGTGACTGTGATGGTTACGTCCGTATCTGGGACACCAGATCTAAAAAGCACAAGCCAGCTCTTTCTGTGGTTGCTTCCAAGTCTGATGTCAATGTGATCTCCTGGTGTAACAAAATTACCTATTTGTTGGCTTCCGGTCATGATGACGGTTCGTGGGGAGTTTGGGATTTAAGAAACTTCAGCGCTAACACTACCCCAACCCCAGTTGCTAACTACGATTTCCACAAGTCTGCTATCACTTCTATTTCTTTCAACCCATTGGATGAGTCCATTATTGCTGTTTCCTCCGAGGATAACACTGTGACATTATGGGATTTGGCTGTGGAAGCTGATGACGAGGAAATTTCAAATCAAAGAAAGGAATCCAAGGAGTTGTACGACATTCCTCCACAGTTATTATTTGTGCATTGGCAAAAGGATGTGAAGGACGTCAGATGGCACAAACAAATTCCAGGTTGCTTGGTTTCCACTGGTGGAGATGGTTTGAACATATGGAAGACCATCTCCGTGTAATCGGAGGAGCGTAGCCTCGCAGCTTTAGTCTCACAGGTGCATTAGCTTAACTTTGTATATTAGTCTAGCTCTAGAAATCGTAAAATACAATCTAGTAATGTTAAATTAGAACCCTGCGGAATGTTGAAGAACAGTACTTAAAAATGCGTCAAAGCTTCAACTTAGTGAATATTGAAAAGTGTCACATGTGTTCAAGCATATGTTGTAGTTTCACTTTTTCAATATTGTCCATTTATTTCAGCCCAAGGAGACAAAGAAACCACTTATTTAAGAGTTTCACAGCCAATCCTCGAAACATATTTTTTGCTTTTTTGCTGCGAAACTACAGAAGGTTGCATTAATTTGCAACCACTTATTTCGGGATAGCAAATAGGGATAGTACAATGTTTGTATAAATAAAGGAGGAAAGTGTAAAAGGGAAAAAGAAGGCGTAGATGGAAAGTATTGTCAACATCATGTATTGGTCTAAGTTAGTTGTATACTTTGTGTGCCTAGATTTGGGGTTGGTTGCAGCCAACTTTGAAGTTGAAAAATTGCCAGGATTGAAAAGGAACTTCAAGCCACTCCTCAAGAAATTGAAGCATAAGGGGAAGCAGGAAGATACTGAATCACCCTGTGAGACTACAGAGATTATTGAAACAACTACCCCATGCGAAACCACGGAAGCACCTGAGACTAGTCCCTGCGAGACAGAGACTACTAGTAGTGAAGAAGTCACAGTAACCGACGAGACTCCTTGTGAAACGACAGGAACAACAGACACAAGCGTCACCGAGGAAACTGAATTCGAAACGGACACCACAGAAACTATCACAGAGACTATTACCGAGACAACCACGACAGCAAGTGAAGAATGCCCAGAAGAGACAACGACTCTGACGTCCAGCGAAGAGGAAACTACACCATTCACTGAAGAGGTGAGTTCTCCTGCTGAGGTTACCGAAACTGATATAACAACTACTATTTTCACAACTATAACTTGTGATGAGACCGAATGCATTCCTATTTCGACCACACTTGTACCGACCGAGACCGAAATAACCACGACTGAGACAATTTCAACAGTGGTCATCACAATAACTACCTGTGAAGAAAATAACGAGTGTGCAGCTAGTACTATCACCACCGGAGTGACAACGATCACAAACGAGTCAACAGTGTACACAACTTATTGTCCAATAACCTCTCTGGAGACAGAAGAAGCTACAGCCACTGAAACTCCTGTCTTAGGAACGTCACAAATTTCGGTAACTTCAGAGGCTACGGAAGGAACTGGAACTTCAGAGACCCCAGAAACACCGGAAAGCCCAGAGACACCAGAGACACCAGAGACACCAGAAGCATCTACTGGAGCAACAACTCCACAAACGTCAAGTGCAACTGAAGTACTCACTACCGAAATAATCTCAACAGTAGTTATAACCATAACTACTTGTGCAGAAAACGAGGAATGTACGGCCTCAACTGTGACCTCTGGATTGACAGTGATCACGAGTGAGTCAACCGAGTATACAACATACTACCCAATAACGACATCAACAGCAGAGACACCAACAGCACCAGGAACACCAGAGGTACCAGGAACACCAGAGGTACCAGGAACACCAGAGGTACCAGGAACACCAGAGGTACCAGGAACACCAGAGGTACCAGGAACACCAGAGGTACCAGGAACACCAGAGGTACCAGGAACACCAGAGGTACCAGGAACACCAGAGACACCAGGTACACCAGAGGCTTCAGGAGTCGTAGTGCCTCCAATAGTACCACCAGATGAAACGCAAGTGACAGGAGTACCACCAACAGTAACACAGACTGAAATAGAAACTACGGTGATCACTATAACGAGTTGTTCAGAAGGTGACAAGTGTTCAACATCAGTTGCTACAACTGGCTTAACAACGATCATACAAAATGAAACTATCATCACCACTTATTGCCCGCTTCCTTCTGAATATCAAAAAGCCCCAGAAGCTTCTGAACTGGAGCTCCCGCAATCTCCACAATTAGGGGGAGAATCAGTGGCTCCAGGTGCTGCAACACGTCCCGAACTGTCTGACGAAGGCACTGGTGAAGGAGGAGACGCTTCTCCTGAAAATCAATCTGTAGCCGGGTTAACCTTAGTTCACACTGGTGAAACAACATATACTGCCATTCAAACTGTCGCTGCCGAATCTTTGTACCCAACAACTCTTGCCACCCCTCCAGCTTATGAAGGTGATGCAATCTCGTTAGCATGTAATCAGCTTTACTCGCTTCTTGCGATTCCATTACTTTTCATGCTTTGATTGAACGTTTTCTTCTTTTCGTTTTGTAATTCTTTTTGAACCCCTTCCATTCGGTTGCTTTATCTGCATTAAAATTTATTAACCAGGTTCTTCTTTCTAGTCTTCTATTTTTCACGTATAACCCACGTATATTTCGAATAAATAATTGTTTCGCTTTCGCGTCGTCTCAGTGTTCCATTTGCTTCAAAGACCTGCTTTGCTAAGCTTAGTATTTGCTCGACTTCTCTTGTTTGCTCTGTAAGAATTTAGCCTTAGAGTTAAGTTTGTGCAATTTCTGGTCACAGTTTAACCAAAAGTTGTTTTCCCGTATCATCATATTGACGTATTTCTCCAAAACAATCATATTCTTAATCACCAACTGATGAAACAATTGAGTCAATTCGCTCAATTGGTCCTCTTTTTGCATTATCGAGAGCTGGTCGTTATTGTAATTATGCGTCTTGTCTTGAGACGAGTCGATGAAGTTAATTAACTTGGGGATATCCATATTCGATAGCTCCATTAAATTGGAATACGCCTCTTTAATCACAGGATATTTAAGTAACAACAACTCCTCTTTAATCTCCCTACCAACTTCAGTTTCGTTCTCCAACAGCTGCGATTCTTCATTCAATTGCACACTCGGGGTGATATTTAGCTTGTTCCATATCGAAAGATCCTTGATAATTCTATTTAAAGTCACGAACTCAGAGTTAGTGCTATATATTGAGTTCAATTGGCTCTGCAACTGTACCAAACGACTCACCACAGAGCTATCCTGTGGCGACTTTCCTTTGCTGAGATTTTTGGAATTATTACCCACTGCTAGTTCAAGCAAGTCTACACGCTCCGAGAGCTCCTGATACGTCCAATTGTCCATTCTACACTTACCTGTCTTCCATCAGTAAAAGAAACACTAACAAGAACATTTTTTGGCAACTCCGAAATTTGCGACCAAAAGAATTTGAAATTTGCGACTGTGAAAAGTTGATTTGAAGGTAAGTTGGAGAAAGAGTATCGGCTATGGGCTCTCGAGATAACAAGAGAAATATAGAGAGCGGTGCAGATGACAGTATACGCGAAGTGGGAGAAGTAAATGGTGGTATTCTTGAAGCGAATGGGGATTTACCAGCCGAATTGAATGGAGGTAATGTAAAGAAACAGAAGACAGAAGGTATGAGAGATGACGATGATAACGCAGAGCAGGTCGCAAAATCGGTGCTACTAAGCAACCTTCCTCTCAATGAGAAGTATAAGCACTCGTATAAAAACGAATCGGTTGTTAGTTGCTTAAATGCTGACTCAATTGTGGTATCTGGCTTCAAAAATGGTGTAGTTAAATTCTGGAAGAGACAAGAGTTGTCGCCAGAAAAGGCAACTTCTGCCGTTAGCAAGGAGACTACAGAAGATCAGGACGGTCAAAACGGTTTAGAATGTGTAAAGCAGTATAAAGCACATCCGAACAAGGAAATAGTGCAACTACTCATAAGCACAAGTGGTTTACAAATGGTCAGTCTCGCCAAAGACGATACTTCTATCAAGGTCTTCGATTTAACTACATTGGATATGATTCTGGTCGTCGACCTTCCTTTCATACCGAACACTAAAACGCCATTCGCTAATGTCTGGTTTGATGGGAACGGTACAGAGAATTTGTTAATATCAGAATCAGGATCAAACAATGTATATGTTGTTAGTCCTAATGATGATGAGACCAAGCAAATTAAGTCTCCTCACAAACATCCCATTAATTCAATAATATTCAACGACAAATACAAATGCTTTATTTCATCTGATGTGAAAGGAATAGTGGAATATTGGACCATAGGGGGAGTCTTACCTCGTGAAGTTCTGTTCAAGTATAAGTCCGAAACAGACCTTTTTGACATAGCGAAAAGTAAGTCAGAAGTGGTGTGCATGACCTTATCTTCTGATAGGGATACGTTTGCGTCTTTTTCATATCCAGATTGTAATATACGGTTGTTCGACTTTAAGAGCGGCAAGGTCATAAAAAAGCTTGATGAATCTGTTAACAAGTATGAGAATGATGTCGATTTGAAGACTTTGAACAGAGAAAAGATGATCATGAACAGTAATTCAAAAGATCTCATGAGCTCTTTCAATTTAGTATTTGATAATAAAGACAGAATACTAATATACTCGAGCATTACAGGTATCAAAATGCTTTCATTACAAACTTCTGAAGTCTTGAAAACACTAGGAACAGAGGATCAGGATACATTGGGAATCAGGTTCAATCATATTGTCTTGCTCAATAAGTTAAATGTTGAAGCGATCAGCTCAGAGATGCTCTCTTCCAAAAACTCAATCATCCAGTCTAAACTAACAAGACGGCCCTTGATTGTTTCTACAGCAATAAACTCGGACAAGTTATATGTTTTTGACAACACCAATTCTGAACTCGCAGAAAGGGACATAGACTTGACCTCTAACGATAGATCAGCAAAGGGAAAGGTGCAAGGATCTTATAACAAAGTGACCCTTCATACAACTTTGGGAGATATCAAAATCAACCTATTTTCTCGCTTTGTTCCGAGAACAGTAGAAAACTTCTTGAAGCTTTGCCAAAAGCGGTATTACAATACTGTCGTTTTTCACAGAGTGATAAAAGGATTCATGATTCAAACAGGAGATCCGTTAGGCGATGGTACTGGGGGAGAGTCAGCATGGGGCGGTCATTTTGAGGACGAATTCAATCCAAATTTGACTCACTCGAAACCATTTATGGTCAGCATGGCGAACGCAGGTCCGAATACGAATGGCTCCCAGTTCTTCATAACTACAGAGGCCACGAAATTCCTAGACAACAAACATACAATATTTGGAGAAGTTACTCTGGGCTTTGACACCGTTAGAAATATAGAAAGTGTAGAAACAGACGAAAATGACCGCCCTTTGGAACAAGTTGCAATCTTGTCTACTACGCTTGAAAGATAAAAAATGAATAATGTGTATGTGTATGTGTACGAATGTTATGTAAATACCGAGTGTTACGCAAATGCAACTGTAGCTATGTAATTATGGTGGGAGAATTGAAAGAACCAAGCGTGTTTAAGAGATTCGCTATTCTTCTTCACTGCTACTTAAATCCTCATCCTGTGCTGATTTCTTACCTCCTCCGACTAAGTCACGAAGACTCATTGGTTTCTGGTTGGTTTTAGGCGCTGCGCTGAAATTATCTTTATACTTGGAAGATGGTGTTGAATTACCGTCATCTATTTGGATGCCTGGAAATTGGTAATCATCGGCATCACTTTCGTCCGAGTCATTAATGGTGTCGTTGGGAACTATGTTCTCGATTCTGACCTCCGCAGGAGGAGATATTGTGTCCTGTTCTTCCTCTTCGAGGACCTCTTGCAACTGGTCCTCCAAATCTTTGAAGTCATCATCCAAATCCATAGAATCGTCGGGCTTTTGCACTATTGGTGCTTTAGGCTTATTGGTCTTCTTTACCAAAGGCTTTGAAGTGCTCTTTTCCTTCTTATTAGGAAGTTCCACAGAGGTAGCAGTTACGTTATTAGGCTTCTTTGGAGCAGGTGCTTTCTTCTCCACCTGTGGTTTTGGTTTTGCAGGCGCCACATCCTTGGCTATATCATTGTCACCGTCAAGGACAATTATAGGGAAGTCCGACGACTTCGAGCCAGGACCGAAGTCGAAATCATCGTTGTCCAAGTCCTCGAAATCAGACTCCGAGATAATGGCATCCACAGACACCTTAGGATCTGGTGTATTATTGGCCGTTGGCGGTCTTTTAGAAGCTCTGGGCCTTGATGCTTGTGGTGGAGTTTGGATCAGAGTCGGAGCCAAGTGCTTAGTCGGCGATGGTTTGGTCACAGAAGGCGGACTAGGTCTCTTACTCGGCAGTCGCTTTGAGCCAACGTAGTTTTGCGATTGCTGTGAATTGGAGGTCTTTCTGTTGGCATATTCAGTGTCCCACTTAGCTATCTTCTGCTGAAGCTTAGCTACGTTTCTGGACTTATTGAATCTGATTGTGCTTGTCAATCGCTTGAGCTCTACGGTTCTGGGCCCGTTGGGCGATGCATTTGGAATGTAAGATAGGTAGAACGAGTCATTCGCCACGTTGGCCGAATTGGACCTATGTCGCTGTGGTATGCCTTCAAAGATGATAGGTTGATCTGTGCCTTCGGTGGTAGACGCTTTGAGGAGACAGTCCTTGTCGTTTTGGTACAACATCAACGGTTTGGACTGGTCCATGGAGTCGGGGATGAACCCGTATCGTACGGCGATGTTCTCGTCTTCATTGGACCCTGAAATGGGAGGGATATCTAGAAGCGCCGAGAGGTCGATCTCGTACTCGCCGTCTGCTAGAGACATTGGTAGGGAGACTATTAGTGGAGGAGAGTGGATTAGACGATAGGATTTGAGGGTAAACCGGAAATTTTGATCTTTTGAACGCCGTAGGGAGTATCAGCGGCGTGGTATGGGGCTTCTGGCGAAGTCTAGAGCAGTTTGCTGGAGAGATGGTGCAAGGGAATGAAGAAAGTGCTGCCATCACTAATCCGTTACCACTGCTAAAGAGAGCTATGCACGCTTAACAATGGAGCGAATCGAACGTTTGGGTGAGAGCAGTGAGCAGTGAGTAAGAACTGTGTAGAGTGAGAGAGTGAGTGAGAGTGAGAGAGTCACACAGAAGGATGAGAGAGTACCAGTTCGTAGTAAGAGGCAGGAAAGAGGATAATGTGGAAGGATAAGTGTGTGCAGACACGACGGTATGGAGCAGGCTACACAAAGCAGGAAAGCGGGTACTAAGTACGACGAAAGGGTGCTATATTTAGGTGGAGCAGAAGTCAGCGAGTACAGAGTACAGAGCGTAGAGAGTAAGCGTAGAGCGTACAGAGTACAGAGGAGACTGTACTTGTACATGGAGCACCGGAATCCAGTTTTCTGTGAGATATTACTCTTCTTCAGACGACACTGGTACAGATAAGGTGAGGAACGGAATGGGTAGAGGATGCAGAATATTTCATTCGTGGAACTGACGGAGAGAAGAGTAGAGAACGGCACTAGCAGTGGGACGAGCACTGGAACTACGGATATACACAGTGACACAAAGAGCCGTGGATTCGTAGCAGTGACTTCATAGTAAGTGCAAAGAGTGTGTGGAGAGAGTGAGAGAGGAATGGAAGAAATTGAACGGTTGCAGTAGGAATGTCATAAACCCCCAAGGACAACTTTGTATTTTGGTGTATTGTAGAGTGCCGTTGTTAGAAAGTAACAAGCGAGCGAATATTGTAGTGAATATCCACTTATACTCGATGAAAGAAGTTAACTAGGTGAAGAATTCACATATAGAGCTCTTCTTAACATTGAATGCCAAAACCTTGCAAAATAATACAATACTCTTTATATAGTTCACTTTCTCTCTTCCTTTATAATGACAAATTCTACGCTTATACTACTTTCCATACCGGCTACAAAAGTTATACTTGGTACGTGATCCACATAGATACCCTGTCTTCAGGTAGTTCCACCACCATATACAATGGAACCGGCAAGTACTACGACGTTTAGCTTGCGATTTGCACCCTTCTCAGAAACCTGCATTTTATCGCGATGCTGGCTGCAATTTTCACAGGGAGCGAGGGGTACAAGGGTGATGATTGGTATTGTGGGATAGAAGATAAGGATATGAGAAGCACCCCTGTCTTAGAGCACAATTGGCCACATACCAACAGCTAAAGTAGTAACGTACAAGTAAAGAGTTCATCGGTAAAGAGCTTTTTAAAGTGAAAAGTGATTACTGAAAAGGGAAGATGAAAAGAAGAGGGGGCGACCCCGCCACTTGCGGTGAAATAATAATTGATTGCATTTGATTCTCTCCAATAGCAGCTCCGAGGAAATTGAGCAGTGGAACGGCATGTATCTTGAACTTGTTTATCGTAAACTTCGTGTAGAAGCGTTCATAACCATCGAACATACACTTCAAGGTATGCCGTAATACCCAGAAAACACTTAATCAGAGTGAATCATAAATATTTTAGTATATATTGTCTATTGACTATTCTTTTACTAGAAAACACTCGCTATATCATTGTGATGTAAAAATAATTTAAGCGTCCTTCTCACACCAGTTTGCTGGACATCCTTCGAAAGACTTTTCAGACAGACTCTCGTTGTAGTACTCCACACACGAGTGCCATGACTTACTGTAGCTTACTATGAGACTTCCTCTAGAAGACTTGCTGGAATTGGCAATTGCCTTCAGTAAGCCGTTTTGAAGAGTGAGCTTGTTGACTTTGCTGACACAGAACTTCTTACTTGTGCATGCCGTAACCTTGTAATGGAAGCCACCTTTCTCGGACTCCAATTCACCACATCTCTTGTAGCGCTTTGCTAAGGTAGACAGAGCCAAGCCAAGTAAATATTGGCGAACTCTGTGTTTCAAGCGTAATTTAGGGGTCTTCAAGTTATCTTCTGATTCCTTCTCAGTGACGTCGTCTCCGATAGTAATATCCTCTACAGCTTCATCGGATACCGGTTCTTCCTCCAAAACTGGCTCCTCTAGCACAGGCTCTTCCTCTGCTACTTCTTTGATTTCTGGCTCTTCAACAACAGAATCCTCGATGACAGCTTCTTCAGCTTCTGCAGGGTCCTCTACGACAGGCTCCGTAACGGCTTCCTCTGCTTGCTTTACAAGCACATACCCGCTTGCGGGGTCGATGTTGAATGAAAGTGATGAGTTTTCGGAATCGTAGAGCTCGGCCAAGATCTCGTAGCCATCGACAATCGTCTTGTTAATGGGTTTCCATTCAGATATGTCATGAACTTCTTTAATGCTTGGAACTTGGTACGCTTCTCCCAGGTCCTGCTTTGGCTCTGCCACCGCGAGGCCCAAGAGGAGTAACACGGCCAAATACTTCATTGTACAGAAAGAAATGGTTATAGCTGAAGTAATATCGAAGAAGGCTCTATCTACCGGGTTTTCGTGCAAATAAGTTTCGTTTCGCCAACGGTTCGGAACACAATAATTTCCACCTGCTGTCGAAGACTTTTTCCACGGCAATGGGATACAGACAGAGACGACGATTTGCGGCAATACGACCAGCAACAAACACACCACACAGACAGAGCACGACGAGTTTTCACGAAATCGCTTCCAAAAGAACAAAACGAGTCTACTTTCCGCAATCCCTCCATTTCACCATCCTACGTCCAACCCAATTCATAATCTCCAGTCTCTCCCCGGCCTCCACTATTGTCTTCTGAAAATTGCTGCAATCTTATCGCTAGTTCCATTCCTGCAGAAACCATCAATGTTTTGTTTACCCCAAAATTCGATTTTGACGTGAATAATATGTCAATGAATAAGGTTCTTCTTAAGGTATTGTGACAGTAAGAGAGACAATTGTAGTAGTAGCTAGGTTTTAAGTAGATTTTAGCCTCGCAGTAGTCATGGCGCCAATTCCCCCAGCAAATGGGCCCGATGTAACCATTTTGCATCCAAAGGTGCTTCTCCTCTCTGCAGGGATCACCACGTCTCTCTTCTTGTCTTATAAGTTCTACAGAAGATACATAGTCAGAATAAGAACGTACTTGGACATAACGCCACAGATCTTGGACGGCAGGCAGAAACTCTACGGGTACGTGACAAGAGTCGGAGACGGAGACAATTTCCGCTTTTTCCATACGCCTGGTGGAATGCTCATGGGATGGGGTTGGTTACGAAAGATCCCAACAGGTCGTACAGCATTGAAAGACGAAACACTTATGATCCGTCTCTGCGGAGTAGACGCTCCAGAGCGCTCCCATTGGGGAAAACCAGCTCAACCATTTTCCGAAGAAGCCCTTGACTGGTTGAAAGCATACGTCGGAGGAAGATACGTTACAGTCACGCCATATTCCATAGATCAATACAAGAGAGTTGTGGCACGAGCTCAGGTGTGGAAATGGACAGGCAAGAAAGACATCAGTGCCGAGATGATTCGTGAGGGACTAGGAATAGTATATGAAGGCAAGGTGGGTGCCGAATTCGGTGAAAACGAAGCATGGTATAGAAAGTTAGAAGCCAAAGCAAAAAAGTTACGAAAAGGTGTTTGGTCGTTGGGTAAGACCTTGACTACACCAGGGGAATTCAAAAAAGTGCATTACAGAGGGGAATGAACGCGCGATGATTAAACAAGATCAGTGTATTTCGCTTATTATTGGTTGTACGAGACTTTTACTGTGAAGATATCAGTGCACAAAACAGGCATAACCTACAATCCCATATAATAGACCGTGTCATGATATCTGAAAGCAATGCTACAGCATTTGTACATAAGACAACTAGCATTATTTTAATGAAGTATATTTCTCGTTGAATAAATTATTGTATCGTTTTTGTATTACTTACTTGACTAACTCTCCGACCAAAGATGATAACTCCTCGGTATCTTTCTTTGATGCAGCCTCAGCATACACTCTGACAGCATCTTCAGTACCAGATGCTCTTACAAATGATCTTCCTCTAGGATATTTCTTGACAATAGCATCTATCTTATCCTGTAATCCAGCTGGTTCAACCAATGTTCTTTCGGCATTGGTGGTTTTGAAAATAGTTCTATCAGGAACTATAACCTTCGACAATTTGTTTGGCAAGTCATTGTATGATTTGTTCCAGTCCTCTGGGGACAAATCCAAGTAATGGACTATGATCAAAATAGCCAACAAGTCTGAGATAGCATCACCCACAGTTTGGTTAATCAATTTAGTAAATTCCTGAAGTATCTTGACAGCTTCTGCTTCTTTGTCACTAGAACCTTCAAGAGAATACTGGAAAATCTTAGTTTCAGCCTTTGGCGAGAAGATAACAGTACCATGGCCATTGGCTTCAAAGTAGACACCAACATCAAATTTTTCGGCTTCGTGATGCAAATGCTTGACACCTGTAGGAGTACAACGAACTGGAAGTTTCAACACATCCTCCACGTACTTGGTTGAGGATCCGTTTGCGTAAGCTGTTTGCACTACACCAACGTCAAGGTTTAACTTCTTTTCATCGATGTGTTGGAATAATTGTTGGAAGAACAATGCAATCAAGGTGGACATTTTGTCTCCGTCCAATAATCTGAATTCCTTCTTTTCTGGTTCTTGGTAATAGGCGATCAATCTGTCGGCATCACCATCAAATGAAGCATATAATTTATTGGCAACTGGGTTGTCGACATTCTTAGGGAGTCTCTGGTTGGTCTTCACGTAATCAGCTCCACAGTCGAAGTTTAATAAGTTAGGGGTTTTATAATTGCCGTTGACCAATGTGTAAGAGATTTCATCTGATAAGTACTCTTTGAACAAGTCTTCAGCTTTTGGGGCTCCGACACCATTAGCGGCGTCGATAGTGATGTCGATCTTTTGGTTTTTGCCAGTCAACTTGTAAATGCTCTTGAAAGCTGCAGTCATCTTGGCATAGTAACCTTTCTCTGATGGTTCACCGTATGCTGGATCATTCAAAGTTCTGGTCAAATAGTGCAATTGTGGAGTAGTGAAGAGACCGTAGTCGTGAAATTTAGTATTTGGAATGGACTTGAAACCATCAATAGTTGCATCAGACAAAGCGGGACTAGATTCTCTTGAGTCGCGAGCAATTATAACACTGGCTGGTGTTTCAAGGTCAATTCCGAGTTCTTCTGCTAATTTGGTGACGTTGGCAGCCAATTCTTCATGACTGGAGTTGGCTAACGTGGTAGCGTATGCTTCCCATGTGGACTCAAGCATTGAACCCAATGGATCTACAACCTTGACACCATTATCTTCTGGAGGGTTGTGAGAAGCCGTGACCATGACACCGATGGTCTTTGAACCGAGGAATTTGGATCTCAAGGCGGCCAAGATACCCACCGTGAAGTTGACGTAGTCGAGGTTTGTAGCCTTCATACGAAATCCAGCAGTACCATAAGCAAATTTGAGGTTAGCAGGCTTAGGGTGGGCTGAAAGGTACTTCTTCAACGAAGTTTCCACTGGGGTTGTGGTTTCTTGCAATTGTGTGGACATTTTAGGTATTTCGTGTCGACAAGGGGTTATCAGTTGTAAATAGGAAAGGAACTAGTAGAAGAAGAAAACCATCAATCCATTTATGTCAACAAAGGCCAGATCGGGCATTAATGATTTTTCAGTGTGCCTATAATAAGAAAGAGCGAGCATCAGCTTGGGTGGGGTTAGCGAGAGATCGGAGAGAGTGTAGTGCGGTGTGAGGGAGATTTAGTGAGAACTGAGGGTAGTGTTTTATGAGTAGGGAAGAGCCAGGAGAAGAAAGAAGGAATAAGATAAGGAGCTTGGATGTTGAAAAATTACAGGAAAATTGTGAAAGTAGCTAAAGATAAGTATTTCAGAGAATCTCGCTCACTCTGAAGACATTCACCTTACTCTGAGACGAGTACTGTTGTGTTGTTCTACACTTCGTTGTTCAATAGCAGTGAAATTGGGCGAGCAAAGCGTGAATGCTCACAGCGAGAAAAACACCGCTCAATCAATTTTAGTAGCGAGACTTCAATGTCTTTTTTAGCGAGACCAATTTATGGTACTGATTTAATGAGTGTTGCATTGAAAAGTTCAATTCTTTTATACCAACCTTGAAGTATTGTCTTTGTACACTTACTAGGCAGTGTCGCAGTATTAGCAACTACTTTTAATCTGCTGTTACCAGTGCTATCATTTGGAAGTTTCCTGGCCAGTAGTCGTTCATTCTTGCAATTCCATAAAATAGAAGCTCGTAGCTTATAACAGACATGTCAAGTAAATTCGAAAATTCCTCCTTTCACAGGGAAGGAAAGAAGGTTAACCCGATAACAACCTCTGCAAACTCCCAGAAACCAAAGCCAAAGCCAAAAGATTCGGAATTCATACAAGAACTAGTCGAAACAGGAAAGGCTAATTGGAAAAAAGCTCCCAAAGCTGTGAAAACAAGATACTATGGTATCTGGATGGTCTTGCTATCAATACCACTAATTGCAATTCCATCCTTGGAAATGTACCGTAGATTGGAAGGTAAATCGACTAAGAAAGTCCGCCAGGGTGAGGTGCTAGAAGGCAACGAAGTGAGAAAGTACGACGAGGCAGAGAAGTGGAAGGTGGAGAGAGAAAGTTGGACTTATAAGCTCTTTGGAAGAGACTTCTTCTTACAAGGCTTCACCAGCAAGACCATGGAAGATCCAAGTGGGAAGAATTCCGAAACTAAGAAATAGAGTTGACAATATTCACTCTGCTCTCCTATCACATTAACAATTATTATATTAACATAGTTCCTGGCACAACGTACCACGATTATATATATATACTGTAAATAGATGCAACTCGGCCATAGCCGACTAATATTAATGACATTACGTTTTCATTTCTTCGTTTTGCATATGCTGCTTTGTTTGGACCACTATGTACTACAAAAAGTAGTTCATTCAAATCCCAACTTCCGCTGTTCATTCCAATTGGGCTTGATTTCCTTGGCCAGTTGTAATAAATGGGCTTCGTCAAATCTAGACCCCAACGAAGACAAGGGTCTCTCCGGCGAGGTGCTGTTAATGGAAGCAGGACTAGTGTATGAAAGGTTTGGGACCCTCAATTCTGTGAGTAAAGATGTAGGTCGACTATTACCAACTGACCCTATTGACGAGTTTCGTGAGCGACTACTGTTCGTAGAAATTTTGGATAACCTATTCAGTGAAAGCCCGATATCGTCTTGATACGCATATGGAACAGCCCTAATAGGCGACCCCAATCCAGTAAAAGATACATTTCTATGCCGTTTAGCTGGAGCCGTTCTCCTTGCCATTTTCTTATGAACAGGTGAGTGAAATATAGGATGACTTGGGCATATACCAGGAATACGAGTGGGTATTTCATGCTCTGTGTACTTCTTCTTGACAACTGTTATGTTCAATTCATGAAAGTTGGGAACTTGAAGGGGAATCTTAGAGGGAAATCTATTCTTTTCACTGAGAATCGCTTCGAAGTACATTCCAACATTTTTCATTTCTTTCCTCATTGCTGCCTCGTCAATTCGGAGAGCATCCATTGAAGTCCCAATGCTTTCAAAATCGTCAATCTCGGAGGAACGTTGAGTTCCGGTCGCTGTGGGTTTCAGTGGTGTTACTGGGGTTGCAGTCAAAGGAAAGGGCTCTAATCCATCCTCAGTATTTGTTTCGGTATTAATTATCTTGAACGAAGAAAATTTAAGATTCTTGGTCAGTAACTTGGGTCGATTAGAAGTGCCGAAGATGTCACGTATTTTATCCTCTTTGCGAATACTGAAAGGAACTGACGATGACTCTACATCAACTCCTAGATCTATACCATATCCATTATTCATGGCTTTATCATTACTTGAGCTAGGACTGTCTGCTCTGTGTGCCGTGTGAAATATTTTGAATCCATTTTCATCGAACAGCTTTCGAGATGTGGAATATGGAGTGGACTTTATCGGAGATCCCCTTGAATGAGAAGTAATATATCCAGGATGAGTGAGCATATTGTTTACCGTCTCCCACTTGGATAGAAGACTATCGTTGAATAATGATAGTAAAGTTGAATCATATATGATCCCTTCTTGAAAAGCCTTATGAATTAATGTGATACAGTTAGAACACAACTTGTAAGTGGCTCCTACCTCATCAGTGACTCTGCCATTGTCATGTAAGTTACTCTTCAATTTCTTGATAATCGCAGTACACTTTTTTGTGATCTCTTCAACCAAGTACTTGAAGATTTCCAACCATTTACTATCCAAACTTTCCTTCTTTAGTTGCCTCAATTCATTTTGGAGGTAACTCCATTGGTTCAACAATTTCTTATAGTCCGTGCCGATCTCTCTTCTAGCTCCAGGAAAGAGTACACCAGAGCATGAGTAATCAAATTCTTCTATCTTCATTGGTAGTATATCTAACGATACCTCTAACGGTCGTATCCTTGATTCCAACTCTAGATACTCAGTGTAGAGAGCATCATCAAATTCATTAGTAGTGGGCAACCTCATAGATCGCATAGATAAATTGTTTGACGTGGAAAGGTCATTAATTCTCATCTTTGCCGTGATTTCTTCCAAGTTGAACTTAGGTAGCATTCTCTTTGGACTAGAAAGCTTCATTTGCTGAAGTCTTAAAAATACTTTGATGCACTCTTCTATCTCTTGAGACAAACATCGTATTATACTGTCCCTAATTTCTCTGTAATTTATTGCGATATCCATATTCTTCTTATAGATGATAATATGCTTCTTGACATCTAAGAGTAAATCGCTGGATTCTTCAAACTTGGAAAGTAATGATGCCGATATTGACGCTTGGACATCTGCTTCTATTATGACGAGCAACTGCGAAATTATAGCATCGATGCTTTCCATGTTTCTGGTCAACTCGGCTACACTGTCTTTACCCTCGTAGTACCAGTTTAAGTCGCTATCTAGCGAGAGGTCTGATCGCAGTAAGCTGGAAAATAGCGATAGAAGTTCGCTAAGGTAGACATGAATGTCTTCAATGATCTTGTGGATTTTGAACAAGTCGTGTTGCAGGATTTTGGCTGCTAATGACCCTATAGCGGGTATGCTGATTAACTCATCAAAGGCAGAGAATCTTGGTGCCGAATTGAGGATGTCAGAGAGCTTGAGTTCGTTCTCTACGGACGGTTGCACGCTATGATGTGACGTGGAGTATGACTGCTGGGACACAGACGTGATGTTTCCATTTCTAATGCGTCCATTCAGATCGGAGGTCATATTCGTTTTCGCTCTGGGCCCACTGTCATTAGCGGAGGCATATACTGGACTTGTATAGCACAAAGACAGACCCTGTAACAGTACCAGTACGACTAGTAGCAGGCGGTAATGAGCGTGATTGCGTGTTTCAAACTGGAGAGTAACACGTATTTACAATGTGAGCAGCTCAATCACCTCTTTATAAGAACTCTTGACGCGACGGAGTATCTAACAGCTACAACCAAACACTAATGGTATGTATCACATATGAATTTGGCAGCAGTCGTCTTGTAAACATTAGAGATAGTTGTGCTGTGTGCAGGCGTGGATCACGTCTCGTTTTAGTCACGTGTAATGTAAGAGGCATAGCAAGAGGCAGGACTTACTAGTATAGTATCTATGGGAGAATATCAGTACAGTGATTTCATTTCTTATTCAAACCAGTGACCGGAGTTGATTTCACTCATTTCTACACAGTCCTTACTATTAAGGAAACGTATATATAAAGAAGGACATATCCGCCCTGGACGTTCTGATTTAAAAGAATGAAGAAATCAACAAGGTGTATGCCTAGTTCCATCTTCATAACTTAAAACTGCACTTCCCTTTCATATTCGTAACAGACAAATATAGCTTACTTTTGACTTCTAGTCGGTTCAAATGGATAGGTGCTAAGTTCGTGTACTGCATTACTTACATTTGTGAGCTTGAAGGAGTAGGCAATGCCTTTCTAGGTGCTCAATCAGGAACCTGTTAATGGGACCTTAGATTATGAGCAAGTCACGACTACTATACTCTAGTTCCCGATTCATTGTATGTGTTTCGGTTGACCCTCTCTTTTGAAAAGTCTATCGTTTAAAGATTGGTATAAGGCAATCATCAGTTATCAATCAGTGGGTTTTATCTGAAAACATACCCATTTAAGGAAATTGGGGCCGAGTGAAACATACAGTGCATATGATAACTGTGGTCCTTTCATAGTAAGGATAATAATATTTGTCACGGCGTACGTAATTTCATGGGAGAACTATAAAAGGAAACGATTCGCAATGAAATTACAGCTACATAAATCAAGGGGTAACTATTTGCAAGAGCCAAAGTATGTAAGTACGTTTTCTATTCATAACTGTTACCGTTCATTATGTGTAGGTAAGTCCAACGTGATTTGGATGAAATCCAAGATTTATTGAGTTTGCCATGAGCTAAAGCATTATCATTGTACTAAGTATATAGCTGAACGTACGTATAATTAAATCTTTGTACTATAATTGAAAGTTATTCCGCTTATTAGACCGAAAGACTGTAGTTGATTGTAAGAAACGCTCCATATTCTCTTTAATCGACGTTCCTGAGCACGTATAAACCCCATTTAACGTATTGAATGCACATGTGAACACGGGTACGGTGTTATTTAGTGGTTTGGTTAATCGTTTAGTAGAGGCAGTCCAATGGTTGTTAAACTCCTTGCTCGAGGATCAGAGATCGTAATCAAAGCTCGCTACTGAAAATAGCCGGATGGGTGTACCTTCAGATAAGATACTTTCTCCAAATTTGGAAATACGCTAAGGTTTACATACTCATACTATGTCTGAATTTGTATTACTAAGGGAATATGTTTTCCGTAGTAATAAAGGATATCAATTCTCCAAAGAATTGATCAGACATAAGGACTTGGCGATATATATGATGAAATTCGTTTAGGATATCGAACAGGACATATTCTGAAATTTACAATGTAATATTCCCTTATTCAAAATCGCGTTTCTTTTAGAAGTCTACACGAGTACTATCGCCATCACCACTTTAAATACCTCTTAATATGTGTATTCACCACTACTTCACTATTTTGCACCCAGTACAACTATACCGTATATACCGTACTTCCTCCTAATAACAAACAGCAATTGGAGCCTTTATTGAACAGTATCTCTTTATCTTCAACCAACAAATTAATCATAATTAAAATATAACTTCCATACGGAGCTTCTCGACTATTCCTTAGTTACAACAATAGTGCCCAGTAGAACCAACTTTTCTGTAACCTCTGTTCTCTGTCATAGCTTGTCCATACCCTCGGCGACGCCCTCGCAATTCGCACCCGAAATAAATTCTCCCACCAAACCTCATTCCGGATATCAAAAAAATTTATATTGAGATGAGATATCTGATTTGAGTAATGCTCTGTATTACCACGGTTCCAGTACACAATAAACTCAGCAAATATGGGCAAAGCTCCTAATAAGAAGTTCACCTCGGCACCAAACCCAACCGGATCCACTGTGGCTGCCGAAAAGCACTTGAACTCCGTTTTCAAGTTCAACACAGACTTGGGTCAGCATATATTGAAAAATCCATTGGTTGCCCAAGGTATAGTGGATAAAGCTGGAATAAAACCCAGTGACATCGTCTTGGAAGTCGGTCCAGGTACCGGTAACTTGACGGTACGTATTCTCGAACAAGCCAGAAAAGTAGTAGCCGTCGAAATGGATCCTAGAATGGCCGCCGAATTGACCAAGAGAGTCCATGGTACTCCACAACAAAAGAAGTTGGAGATCCTCTTGGGTGATTTCATGAAGACCGAATTACCATACTTCGACGTTTGCATTTCCAACACTCCATATCAGATCTCGTCACCTTTGGTGTTTAAGTTGTTGAACCAACCAAGACCCCCAAGAGTCTCGATTTTGATGTTCCAAAGAGAGTTTGCATTGAGATTATTGGCCAGACCAGGAGACTCCTTATACTGTAGATTATCGGCCAACGTTCAAATGTGGGCCAATGTAACACATATCATGAAGGTCGGAAAGAACAACTTCCGCCCTCCCCCAAAGGTCGAATCTTCAGTTGTCAGAATTGAAGTGAAGATTCCAAGACCTAACATTGATTTCCACGAATGGGACGGTTTGTTAAGAATATGTTTTGTCAGAAAGAACAAGACCATTGCTGCTGGTTTCAAATCCAACAACGTCATCGAGATATTGGAAAAGAACTACAAGACCTTCTTGGCTACTCAAAATGCAGATGCGAATGGAGATGCCATGATGGTAGACGATAAGGCTGATATGACGAACATCGTGAAGGCAAAGATTGAACAGGTGTTGACTGAGACTGGATTCTCTGATAAGAGATCTTCCAAGTTGGACCAGACCGACTTCTTGAAGCTTCTTTATGCCTTCCACCAAGTCGGAATCCACTTTGCATAATTTTGTCACTCAATGTGGGCATCATGCTGTCTTTCTTGCACAGTTGGATACTTCATTTGCAGTAAAATACTTTTGTACCATAGATCTTATATAATATACATTTGCACTTCGTGTGTGATTACTTTGAAATCTGCACAGATATTAAAACTGTTCTCCGGGTATTTGTATATTATTATATACATATCTTCGGTTATGTTCTTTATAGTAAGTCTTTGCACTCTATGTTATATTCTAACTTCTATTATTAAATATCTATCTTCTCTTGGTGGTCTTTGTAGTGTCCTTCTCAATGATGTCACCAACACCTCCCAATTCTTCCAAGTTATCCTCTGCAATGCTAACTTGCTCTCTTCTCTCCCAGAATCTGTCTTCACACAAATCGAAAGCGGCCTTCTTCAAGTACTTACCTCTTGCTTCTCTATGACTTGAAATGGCCCACTCTAAGAATTGTGGACCAGTACGACTGTAGAAGGCACGCAAATTCTCAAATGGTTTAGGATGTGGTAACCATGGTCTAGGATCAGGAATTTCATCTTCTTCTTCCTCCTCTTCCTCTTCCTCTTCTTCTTCTTCAGCCTCCAATTTGGTGTCTGCTTCTTCTTCGTCATCATCGTCGTCGTCATCTTCTTCATCGTCGTCGTCTTCTTCGTCGGAATCTTCCAATTCCTCCTCTAAGACAGACAAATCTTCCCAAATGACCTTCACACCATCTAACTTACCTAAATCAATGGCATACAATGAGTCCAAGTTGAACTCATGTTCCCCCTTCTCGAAGATTCCTCCGAATATGTATAAGGTATCGTCCACAACACAAGTGGTAGCATTGAATCTTGGGTAAGGTAATTGTGTCACAATTGGAAACTCGATTTGGTTGGCTTCTTCCTTGGCTTCTTCCTCTTCTCTTCTCTTCAATTCTTCGATCTGCGACAACTCCTCGTCGTCTTCGTCGTCATCATTCAACTTGTTCTTGGCCAAAATAGAATTCAAGAGATCCTCTAAGTCTTCATCTCTGGACTTCTCCTTAACCTGTTCCTTTCTCTTTCTCTGTGGCTTCAAAGACAAGTTGTACCATCTGTTGGTCTCGGTGTGGTATGAGTATAAGTTGTTGTAGAATTCGGAGTCCAATTGCTCTTCACTTTCCTCGTAATCATAGACACCTCCAAACATAATACCTCTATTCTTATGGTATACCAAGGAGCAACCTACTCTAGGAGAGGGATTGAAACCCTGTTTTCTTCTTCTCTCGAATCTCACTCCCTTTGGATCAGCCTTCATCTTTAACATCCAGCAATCGGATAAAACCTTACCTTTTTGCAAGCCCTTTCTGGCTTTCACTTTACAGTATCCTCCAAACACCACCGCACCGTCAGCACATGGAAGTAAGGAATGACCAGATCTGGCGTCTGGGATCGGATGATTTGGCGGAAACTCGATTTGCACCCATTTGTATGTGGTTATATCAAATAACCAAACATCATTTAAATAAGTCGACATGGTTCCCAAGTCACGGAAACCACCATGCATTATAATGTAGTTCTTCCACACGGCCATTCTATGGCCTGACCTGGCAGATGGGCCTCTTTTCTGGTCAATCTTAGTCCACTCCTTAGTGTCAGCATCGAGAATCCAAGTGTCACCATAATGGTAGAATGTGGATTGCTTTGGAGACGAAAACTCACCACCAAACATCAAAATGACACCCGATGGATGGGCGCACATTGCATGCGATGAACGTGGTAAAGGTGCATTCTTGGAAGAGATTTTTCTCCATGTGTTGTTGTCGATAGCATAGGTGTATAAGTCATTGTAGAAATGCGAGATGGATCCATTAGTGTTTTCACCTCCAAACAAGATAAGCTCACGTTTACCATGAAGCGGGTTCGAAACCATGGTAGGGTTTAGTCTTTTGGAAGGTTTGTGAGTAACTTCAACATTGACCTCTTGGAACAGCTCTTGTTCTTTGGCAAACTGTTCTAAGATCTGATCGATGTCTTCATCTTCTTCTTCTTCACCTTGCTTCTTGGCCATCTTCTTGGACTTGCTTTCAGCCTTTGCCTGTCCCTTCTTCTGCTTTTCGGCCGCACGGGCCTTTTTGGCATCCTTTGACTTCTTATCCTTCTTGGCCATTGTCTTGGGACTGTTTTGGGTATTCTAGAAGAAGTAGAAGAAGTATAGATTATCTACATACATTAAATTTTTCATTATATGTTGGGACATATGCAGGTGAATTTGTTGATTGTTGAGCGTGCGGCATGGATGTAGATATCGATTTGATGATGAGTGTGTTTTGCACCCATTTCGTTATTGGTGTTGTATTCATCGATGGGGGCTATTTGCAGCGGGTGCGATCGAAGGAGATTGTGGGTAGATTTGTGGGTATAAAATTAGTAGAAAAACAGTTTGGTTGGTGCTTTTGGGAGTTTTCTGTGCTGATATGGTGGACAGTTCTGCCAACACAGCTCTCATACATATTAGGCTGGGGATTCGTCTTACTGTGACAAACAAAAACACTGACGCAATTCCATACCGGGCCAATGAAATTGATTAAAAAGGTTGTATATCCACCTTCAGCATCCTCTATGGTTATCGCAGACCGCAATTGCCGAATTCTACAATTCTTCTTCCACTATTCCATCTCAACTCTCTAACAAGTTAAAAACTAAGACCTAGTACCATCAAATCAATCTCCTGCACACACCACACCACTATACGCGTAAATTATTCACTCAACCAGATAACTATGGACAAATGGTGTGTTCTTCTCTTGTCAATTAACCATTGAAAAGTAGTAAAATGACAGATAAAGGCTCGTCGACACCGCCGGTAGGTGGATCTGGTGCCATCGGTACGAGCTCCACTTCACATTCGTATTTTGAAAAGCAAAGAGATCTCCTCATACAAGAGATCTCCAACAACATGGACAGTGTTGTTTATAACCTCGACATCTTGAACAGATCACTCAACGAGTCAATTCAAGTCGGGAAAGAATTCGACGACGTAGGACGCTTGTGGTCCAATTTCTACGACGGAATGGACCAGCTAAAGGATAAGAAAGAAAAGCTTCCCAACCTCTCAATAGGACACGAAAGAGAAGCCAACACTGAGGCCAATTTGACTGACAGCAGTGAAGTCGAGGACGTAGAAGAGGGAATATAACGAGGAAAGAGATATGATAATGGTTAAATTGTCATTGTATTATATTAGTAACGATTGTTGCGAACAAAAACTGAGATTAAAAGAGAATAGGGCTCGTTCTGGTTTAAAGGCACTTGCCATGAACGGTCATATAGTATCAATTCTCGAATATACATTTGAGAGGAGATCGTCGCTAGCTTGATAAAGCAGGAACTTTCCTAGCTTGCTGAAATTCTATACACGATAGTGTATTTCAATAAGAAGCACTTTTGGAGCTAGGTCAAAGGGTTTACATTTAGAGATTCTTAAATAGTGTACGTATGTAGCCCATATATAGAATGAACCTAATACTTATGTTAATGGCGATTATTCGGTAGGAAACTCTTCGTAACGATTCGCTCTGTATTTCTACTGCTTCTACCAATGATACATTTTATTCGAGATTACTCTTTCTGGAATATATAACAATATATAAACAGGAGAACATCAACAGCAAAGCAGAACAACTAACATAATATAGTTTTTTATTACAAAAAATAGTATAACAATAAGCAGTACTAACAAAAATTTATGTTCTTCAACATTGGAAAATAGAGTAAGAGAATGTTAAACAGAACAAGAATACGCCACGAGCTTAGAAACACTTGTGGTGAACAATGGATGGTCCAGATTCGTCGTATTCTTGCTTTGAGATCCACATTTGTTGGAAAGTAGACAAAGAAGCCAAGATAGAACCACCGATCCAGACGGAGTACTTTCTCTCTGGTGGAGCGATGATCTTGACCTTCATAGAAGATGGAGCCAAGGCAGTGATCTCCTTTTGCATACGTTCAGCAATACCTGGGAACATGGTGGTACCACCAGACATGACGATGTTATTGTACAACTCCTTTCTAACATCAACGTCACACTTCATGATAGAGTTGAAGGTGGTTTGGTCGATACCAGCAGCTTCCAAACCTAAGTCAGAAGGACGGAACAAAGCCTCGGCAGCTCTGAATCTTTCGTTACCAATGGTGATAACTTGACCATCTGGCAATTCGTAAGACTTCTCAATAGCAGAGGATTGGGAAGAGGTTTGCATCTCTTGTTCGAAGTCCAAGGCGACGTAACACAACTTCTCCTTGATGTCTCTGACAATCTCTCTCTCAGCGGTAGTGGAGAAAGTGTAACCACGCTCGGAAAGAATCTTCATTAAGTAGTCAGTCAAGTCTCTACCGGCCAAGTCGATTCTCAAGATACCGTGTGGCAAGGAGAAACCGGCGTAAATTGGAACAACGTGAGTAACACCATCACCAGAGTCCAAAACGATACCGGTGGTTCTACCGGAAGAGTATAAGGACAAGACAGCTTGAATAGAAACGTAGAAAGCTGGAACGTTGAAAGTTTCGAACATGATTTGGGTCATCTTCTCTCTGTTAGACTTAGGGTTCATTGGGGCCTCGGTCAACAAGACTGGGTGCTCTTCTGGGGCAACTCTCAACTCGTTGTAGAAAGTGTGATGCCAGATCTTCTCCATATCGTCCCAGTTAGAGACGATACCGTGCTCGATTGGGTATCTCAAGGTAAGAATACCTCTCTTGGACTGAGCCTCATCTCCAACGTAGGAGTCCTTTTGGCCCATACCGACCATGATACCTTGATGTCTTGGTCTTCCGACGATGGAAGGGAACACGGCACGAGGGGCGTCGTCACCGGCGAAACCGGCCTTACACATACCGGAACCGTTGTCAATAACTAAAGCAGCAACTTCTTCTATATTGGGTGTTAGTAAGGTATTCAGTTGGACACTGCAAATGTGTCAATTCGGGCATTTTTGGGGTGTCGATGTCAACCTCGCTTCTGGTGGAGTGAAATTTCAGGCATCGGTGCGATGGATTTAAGGAGTCAATTGGTGACGGTAGTGGAAACAGGGAGCAAGTCAGAGCATCTTCCACCACAGAAGTTCTCGATTTTATCCCCATTTTCACCACCCGTTGCCATGCTGTTCCGTCTATGCCACCAGCAACTGCTCAATTGCTCTCTATCCATCATTCAAATCACTCCCCACTACGCTGGCTCACCCCCCGCTTGGAAAATCAAATTCATTGGACGAATCTCACCAGAAAAAATCACTGAGATCACGATAACAAATACGCTGTCGACGAATGAAGGAGCAGGGAGGACGACGAGAGGTCCGATGCCAACGGCGAATTGGCGGCTCAAGTGTCATGTAGATGGAGTCTACATACTCAATTGAGTGGGTGGAACCGATCTCACGAGTCTGAGACGTCGATTGGGCCCAGAATGGTGGGTTGGAGGCAGTTTTCTGGTAGTCTCACTAGCACTGATCTACGGAAAATCCACTGGCGTCAATCAGGATGTGACAACGACGATACTACGGTCTAGGAGGACGAATCGCTGTTGAAGACGGCTGTCCGATCCCAATTGGCTGGATCCGACTACCTGAAACCATGAGAACGGCAAATTTCATCCGCTGGTGGTCGATTTGCCCACTCTTGTCGGAGCCAGAATGACAACACATCGTTGGCGGTCTCGACCGCGGCGACAATCAATCAATCAATTGCCCGAATTGGCTGCTCTGATGCACTATACATACCACCGTCCATGTTGATCTATATGAGGAGTTTTATTAGGGTTGTAAAATAGAAATACAATGAAAAGACTATCTACTAGGAGCAGAAGAAAAGAGAAATGAGTGTTTGGAAAAATCCAACGAACCTGCGTTGGTTATAAATTATCAAAGGGCAAACCGCAGTGTGCCCAATGAAAAATTTGCACGCCACACGACATTTGGCGGTGTTTTGATAGTGACAGCGGTGGAAGGAAGGGCAGCAGTAGCGGGAGGAGCAGCGACGGGGTGAATCTACAGGATACGAGTGCTACACGAGATAGGGCCAGGATGAGCGGCGAATTTGGCGTCGGCCGGGACTTGGGGCTGGAGCGAGATGGAGTTAGTGGTTAGAGATGGTTAGAGATGGAGATGGTGGTTGGTTATAGCGTCGGTGGGGGTGGTTCAGAGGCATTCTAGAAGTGCCAGGCGAAAAATTTGGCACCTTTGCTGAAAGTACGTTTCGTGGGACGACGGAAATTACTGCCACGAAACCAAAGTCTGGTGCGCTGAATAGTGACGAGGCTGCCAATCTAGCACGGTGCAATTATTAATTTTCTTATTGTGACTATTGTTGCTGGCCATACGAAATACGGGCGCTCTCTTTGTTATCCCACCGGCAAATGCGGTCGCTCTGTGTAGGGCCATGGATTTCCACTGTCGTCACGAAAGTGTCTCTCGCTCCTCCTTTTTCACGCGTCAAAGCTCCTTACGGTTTACTCCATTCGGCAATAATTCTACATCCAGCAATTACGAGTCAGTGGGGGTGGTTAAGCACAAGAGATGGCCAGGGAATGCAAAGAATTCGGCTAGTCTAGTTGAGAACGGTGAGGATGGCCCAACGGTGGAACTATTGTGTGGGTGTGATGGGAACTTTCAATGGCTAGGTGGTTTCGTTGATAGCCAGTGAGATCTTGGGCTGATCTAAGCCTCGACTGGCCCATTTCATGGACTCTTCCAAGTACAGGAATGGTCTGTTACAAACGACGGGGAGGTCTAGGTACAAAGGGTGCCATTGTTAGGAATTATGGAGTTTAGATAGAGCTGAAATGTCGTTTGAAACGGCGAGTGCTGTAGAAAGGGGTATAGGAGTATCTTGAGTTCGGTGAAGAGTGACCAGTTATCGATTTATAACACTACGGTGGTTTTTCAGTCGGTTTATTGCACCCAAAGGAACGAGGCAAAGCGGATCCATGACCAACCTGATCTGATAACGACTGCAAGGCTTTTTGTACCCCTATTCTGGAGGTGGCTATAGCTATCTTGTCGGTGCCAGTCCCTATTCCAGTACCTGAATTAACTTTCAAATGCTCAATAATCATTGTAGTATGTGTTGAACTGTGGAGCTGATGCTATAGAAGACGAATAAATAGGAGACAGGGGCAGGGAATCAAAGAAACTCTGGTATGTAGCACTGCCCCCGGTCTAGCCCCCCTTATCTCCAGAGGTATAAGATCATGCCAATATGGCGATTTCTACGATGTCTTCTTATTGCAAATAAAAGCTGCAAAACTAATGACTTAAAGTTTTAGCCTGTTCGTTAATTGCACCTCGTAATAATGTTCTAACTAGCTACAAAAAAGCGATTCTATGGGATGCCGGATAGGGCTTTGTCGAGATTTAGCAGTCACTGGATCGTAATTTGCTCAACTCTACTCATGAAGTGTTACTTCTGCCTAGTCAAACCCTAAATCTCATCTGGTATCTTCTTCCTACCGTCGTAGGGTGCCGCGCACTATTCCTGATTTGCCGCAAAACATGATGCATTCGCTCAGCAGCATCATTCATCTCATCTCAGGGCCGCTGTGCCGAAGGATCCTAGGTGAAAATAGCCGTTTATAGGAGGCAATTTTGTCGCTAACCTCGAAAGCGGACCCAAGCCGTTGCCCAATTGTCGTCTTCTCGCCAATGTCATAGATTGCAGTTGTATGTGGTTTCTGTCCTCCGATACTGTGTGTGGTGCTGGTTCCTTCGGCTTGTTATGGTATTACCTAATCGGATGCTATAAATATACCCGAATTGATCCTTCATATATGGTCCGCCCGTGATCTCGGGTACTATCTATTGACGTCGCACTGCCTGATCGCAAAGTGTCAGTAACTCTGCCAGTTTTTCTCACTAATATCTCTCACTAAATCTCCCACATTTCCCGCCATTGCCTCCAATTCCCACCGTCCTCTCCCCTGTACATACGTTTCCCCTACTAAAACCAACCTGCCAGCCCCTTTTTTCCTCCCTATCACCTCATTTTCTCGCTACCAAAGTACGTCACTACCAGAAAAAAGAAACCTGGTTCAGAAAAATTACTGAATCAAAATCAAAGGCCAAGAGACTCGGTGTTCTTTCTGTTGTTCATCAGCTCATATAGCATTTCGTTTACTTCCATCAATCAATCAGATCTCTCAGTAGTCACTGTTGCCGATCTGCCCTTTGAAATCTTGCCGCTGTTTTTCCTTACAGATCAGTTGTACATTTCTACCCTAAACAACCACTGTTCCGTGCACTCCACCATTAAGCATAGAACCGGTTGATAACCAGTATAAACATAGCCAAAACACATCTAAACACAACCAGAAAACACTACCATCGTCACAATGTCGTCGTCCGTACCATATGACCCTTATATTCCTAACCAGACCACTGGTGATCAGTCACAGTCTAGAACTGCCGCCATCCAGGCTGTATGTATATGATTAATTCGAGTTTGGACATGTCCATGTAGAGCAACACATTTAGAAGCGTTAATTATGAATTCGAAGTCATGGTCGTAAGACTGTTGAAATCGGTGTCTACTTGTGATAATCTACAAACTGCTAACCCATGAATGTGGAACTTTGAGGATCTTTCGTTCTGAGGACCGCTGCAATTTTACGAATTACAATTACTAACACCTTCTAGCAAATCGATGACACCGTCGGAATCATGAGAGATAACATCAACAAGGTCGCCGAAAGAGGAGAGAGATTGGACTCTATAGAAAACAAGACGGATAACTTAGCCATTTCCGCTCAAGGTTTCAGAAGAGGAGCCAACAGAGTTAGAAAAGATATGTGGTGGAAGGATTTCAAGATGAGGTTGTGTCTCATCTTTGGTGTGATCATCTTGTTGGTTGTCATCATCGTTCCTATCGCCGTTCATTTCAGTTAGATCAATGACAACAACCACAACTATCAAAGACGCAAGTAGGGCTGGAACTAAATGTGAGCAGTTCTAGTGAACCTTGCTAATGACCTAATTATCCACGTCGAGGAATTGAAATCGGCAAACGTTTCGTGGGCGTTGTAGTCGTTTCGTACCAGTGTTTGTCTTATAACGATAGCTCATTATTTCTTTCTCATCTCTTGCTTTTATATTAATATTACGACCGATTGCGAGGTAACTGGGTGTAGAGTTTGTATTGGTGGGATAATACGGTTTAATGTAGAGGAGATATGTTTAAGGGAGAGGGATATCTAATGGTAGCTTTAAAAGGCTCTCATTGCAGCCAACGGGAACACCCTTGCAAAAATTCATTCTAGTACCCGACTATTGCTATCCAGAACGATGAGGCCAGGTGGACTAAAACTATCAACATACCAGGGGTGTCAGCGGTGCTATCTATACATATATAATAATCTTATTTAATCATCTTCTTTAATATAATGAGAATAATATATATTGCCGTAAAATAATTGCCCCGTAAATAAATAGAAGATGCAAAATCATCTCAGTGCTTCACCATCAGACCATGCCCCATCTCATGCTGCAAGCACTAAGATCCGAATCTATAACGTCTACACAATTTGCACCCGAAAGCTACGCATTTACGCGAGACCATGCAATTCCAGGAGGACGAAGAAAGAATTGAGGCAGGGGAAGAAGACGAAGGATAGAGGAGTAGTATAACTCACTGTGCGTGTGTTTAGTAGTCTTGAGCTACGATCAATACAAGCAATTCAAGCAATGTAGATACAAGGTAGGGGGGTATGTATAGAAGTAGAAGAATGGAAACAGAATATGTAGGCTATAGATATGCTATATATATTTATAATGCACAATATATGCTTGTGAATGTGAATTCTGAGAGCACGCAACTCCGTTTTTTAATCCGTATTACAAAGCTTATTTCACGTCTTCTGTTCTGTGCTCTACTTCCAGCATCTAGACTAAGTAATGAACTAATAAAGGACCACCTCTCTAACTACCTCTCTAACTTTCTCCAACAACGGCCTCCCCTATATCCCTTCGCTACCATCTGTAATTTTTCACTTCTCGACCCAGTCTCACATGACTCCGGGCCCAGAGTCAAACCCGTCGCTCTCCTCCAGAGTCAACTTTCCATTCTCCCTCTGTCTCGTAACTTCTTAGTGGAATAATGCCTTGCAAGATAGATGGTGAATGAAAAGTTTTACGAGATATATAACTGTGTACGGCTGCTCTTTACCTAAATCGTGATAATCGCGTTGACTTTTCAATCCGCTCAATTGTCATTGTAATTACCCCAGAACGCCATTGTGTTGTTATTCCTCGGCTGCTATCTTGTTGTGCTTCGTCGTTGTTAGCTCATTCCTCAAATTCCAGAACCCTGTTTGCTATAGCTTGCTATAACCAAAACATCCATTGAAATCGTAAATAATGTTCAGATCCGTACTCAGAACCTCTACCCTCAGAGCCGCTTTCGCTCCAAGAGTCGCTGCTTTCTCCACCTCCAGAGTCATCGCCAACTCCATCTCTCACAAGTTGAGCAAGGGCTCTCACGTCTACAAGTACTTGGAAGAAGGACCAAAGTCCGTGAAGTACACCGCTGAACACGAATGGTTGGCTTCTTTCGCCGACGAGTCTGGTTTCGTTGGAATCACTCAATACGCCAGTGAAGCTTTGGGTGACGTCACTTTCGTTGAACTCCCAGAAGTCGGTGACAGAGTCGAAGTCGGTGACACCATTGGATCCGTTGAATCTGTTAAGAGTGCTTCTGAAATCTACTCTCCAGTTGCTGGAGAGGTCGTTGCTATCAACACTGCCTTGGAAAGTGAGCCATCTTTGATCAACTCCGACCCAATCGGAGAGGGATGGATCGCTCACATCAAGTTCGATGATGTCAATGCTGTTGAGTCTTCCGAAGAGTTGTTGACTGAAGAGCAATACGATGCTTCATTGGAGGAGCACTAAGCTTACTTCAGTGCCAGAAAACTAGAAAATTTGAAATAGCGATTTGGCCAATGACTACTTTAAACATAGTATTTAAGGTGATATATGTTCATTGTTGATACAGTTAACATGGAAAGTGATCCATTGGGGTAAGCAAACTCCTCATCATGCGGTTTAGATAACTAGCAATGCAATAGTATTTATTAAAACTCAAAGAGATGTGATGTAGATGTAGAGCTAGGCGATTGGAAGAGGAAGAAGAAAAGAAGGTTAGTCTGTATTACACAATTATATTGTGGGACTGAAAAACAATATACAAAGATTTACACGATTATTAACTACATCCCTCACAATTGAAATAAATGAATAGATATTTTGCTTTATATATGTCTACCAGAAACTATAAAAGCCCTTCAATCTGGATCTGCTGACTTAATGTCTTATAAACTCAAAGCAGGAGTCTTTCCCTTGACTCTGCCCAATACACAATCTTTGGTGTATTTCTCAATGAAGTTGTCCTCGTGCAACATGACAAAGCTTTCAGTAGCATCTCTGCCAGCATAGTTAACAATGGACTCCATTCCACCAGGATGGTTCTTCAAGAACGGAGTCAAGTCCAACACAACGTTCTTGATGATCACCCAGCAATCGTCTCGCGTGTTGTGTTTTGCAACCTCTTCCTCAGTGAACTCCTTCGCAGGAATTTCAAATTGCTTGAAATTTGGCTTAGCTGCTGGAGCTGGAGTTGAAGCTGAAGATGGAGTTCCTGGAGAAGAAGCAGTAGCACGACTCCCATTGTTGTTAACAGGAGATTCACTACCGTCTCCCCATTGAATTGTTACCTGCTGTGGATTGGAGGTATCAATGTGCAAATTGATCATCTTCAATCTGTTGTTAGCAGACTGCGATACAGAGTCATTAGTCAATTTGTGCATGAAGTAACTTGTAGCTTCATCAGCTGCAAGTCTTCCATAAACAACACAAGCCAATAATGAAGATCCTCCAAGTCTATTGTGGCCATGAACTCCTCCTGCTACTTCTCCCGCAGCAAATAAGCCCTCGAATGGAGCATATTCGTCCTCGCCAGATTGGTACAATACCTGAGCTTTGTCGTTGATCTTGACACCACCCATGGTAAAGTGCAAAACACGAGTGATGAAAGAGACGTGGTACTTGTCTTTTGGATCGTACACAAATGGAGTAGCTGGGAAATACTTCTTTCCGTAAGGATCCTTGATCTCTCCTTTCGCAGCTTTGTTGTAGACGTCCAATTGTTCAATCAACTTCTCTGGGTTCTTTGTCAAGCCCAATTCCTCTACCAATTCCTTTCCAGTTATTGTCTTCATCAAGTTTCTAGATTTGTAGTGCTTCACGTGGAATTCTAAATTCTTCTCACTGGCTTCATTCAAGACCAATCTGAGTGGGCCATTTCCAAGCTTAATCTGTTTCTCCATCTCACCACTAACGTGATCTCTTGGCCCCAACTCATCGACAAATCTTTCTCCCTTTGCATTCAATATAATTCCACCCTCACCTCTAAGAGCTTCAGCTCCAAGAAATAGAAATCTTGGAGTACTCTTACCTAGGATCGTATCTTGGTCGTTGAGGTCTATTAAACCAGTTGGGTGAACTTGGACCTTGTCCAAGTCAATCCCACAACCCTTGTTTTTCATGATAATCTTCTGGCCATCTCCAGTTGCATGGTTACCATTGGTTGAAGGCAAATCAATGATATCAGGCCTATACTTTCTTAACAAAGAGTTCTTAGTAAAGTCTGCTGCATACCCTCCGGTACTCATAATCACTGGGCCTTGTAACTCGTGCTTGGATTTGTCCAAGAGGTTCTTGTACTTGACACCTAACACCTTGTGGTCTTCTTTGATCAAGTCGATAACCTGACAGTTCTTCAAGATCAATAATCTATCCGGTTCAGCAGCAGCCAAATCTTCCAAAGTCTCTAATAATCTATAGGTAATAGCCATTCCAGGGAATTTGGAATCTCTTCCTCTATGGGTTCTTGGTTGAGATTGTCCTCCCAATCTGGATACGATAGACAAGTCTAACTTGAAGATTTCTTGCAACCAGTGAATAGCATCAGCCGAGTTGTAAGTCAAGACTTTAATGAGCTCTGGATTGGCCCGATCTTTAGCCGTAGCTAACGTGTCATTGTAGAACTGTTGGACTGAATCTTTGATTCCTAGGTCAACTTGCGTTCTAGTTAATGCACCGTTGATACCAGAAGTGGCCTTACCACTGTTTCCACTTAAGAAGCCTTGTTTGTCCAACAAGACGACGTTGCCTCCTCTGAGGTAGACTTGATGTGCTGCTGAGAGACCAGCGAGGCCACCACCGACGATGATAATCGGGTTCTTTGGTGGAGATGGCGTAGCGTTTTGTGATTCCAGCGACATGGTTTATTGGCTGATTATTGTTGTTGTAGCAAAGGCCAACGAAATGTTAATGGTATCTAGGGTATTTCTGTATCCTTGATTCAGCACTAAGATGATATTTGAAATCTTAGTTATGTTATTCAAGCGACAATAAGGCTATTGCAGGGAACCTTAGATCAAATCACAATGAATAATGTTTGACGAAATGGAAGGCTTTCAATAAACGCTTCAGTTAATTCAATGTCAATCGAAGTGTCACAGGGAACTGGAACTGGAACTGGAACTGTACAGTATCTATCTATCGATCTGGGTTTCTACCTGCTTTTTCGTATTCAGTAGACCAAACGGAAGGGTTATTACGACAATACTTCGTAATCAAGTTCTCTCTACCGCTTTTCACTGCTAGCGGTTACTGTTATGAGGCTGACAGTGTGAAATGGCAGCGGTATTCTTAACGCCTTGGCTATTCTTGTCCAAGTAATGTAAGGATGGAATTAGCAACACGAAATAGTGTATTCTCTGGGTGCTAGCAAAATAGACTTAAACAACTTATACTACACAATTTAAATATAATGCACTCAATCCTAGTTTATATAGTATGTTATAACATGCACATATATATAGAGAACACTCACAATATATAAGAACACTCAGATATAGAAGTACACTCACAACACTCACAAAATATATAAAGAGCACTCACTGACATATATATGAAGAATGCTCACTCACAATATATAAGAACACTCACAACACTCACAAAATACAAGAAGAACACTAAGGAACACTCACAAACAGACTACCAGCGCTTACTTACCCACCTCGCCTATTGGCCTGTGCCTCCAAATCCGTCAAAAACATGGGGAAAAAATATCTCGAAGTGCGGGGGCCGTGGATAAGAGAGGATGAGGTGGTGGATGGGAACAATGAAGGTTGGGTAAAGGAGTCAAAACGGAGAGCCACGATCAACAGAAGGAACCCAAATAGGAAGGACAATGAGCAGCACCAAGTGGTGTGACAAAATACTGGAGCTGTTGGTGCTGGTGGAGGTGCTGACCCATATGGAGTTAGAGAGATAGCGAGAAAACAAGTGCCTGCCTACTGGCACTCGGTCCGTGGGTAGAATTGATGAGCTCGACAGTTCACAGGCTCCCCCACGCCAGCTCGGGATAATGACGTGCCTGATATACTTCTCTTCAGGATTGGTGCTGTAATGCCACTGTTAACGCTCTGAATAGAACCCTCGTTTGGACAGTTGTTTTGTGGCAGAATTTGCAGTGGATATGGAGAGTTTCGCTTATATATGGTCTGAAATTAAATAACGATGGCATTTATTGCAGCAAAGAAATAATGTACTCTGGTGAAGGAGATACGAACTTGCTTCGTAGTAAGAACAACAAATAAGGCGATTTTTGGTCAATCATATAAATTTTCTGTTCACAGATGAAGAAAGAATTCACTATTTCTCCGGAAAAGTTACGAAATCCTATAAAAATCTCTAGTAATCATGAAAGATCTATCTAGTTAGATCAATCTAATTGTCCTATCTGTCTTAACTCTTCGTTCTTTAGTTAAATACATATATTAATGGCGACTGCATCATTACGCTGTCTTTTTAAATGAAGCTATATAAATATGAATAATAATAAAAATCATAAAACACTGATGAAGTTATTTATACAATGAGGTTCATTAACAGTAATTTCACCTAATACACCTGTGAATGGACAACCCCTAGTCATCCTTTAATGTACCTCAGTCCCTTGGGGAAGTGGAGTTTGAATGAGCTCATCCTCTTCCAATTCTAGTGTTTCCTGGAGATGGTTACTAGACTCTTGAACAGATGCGTTCTTGGCAACCAATTCCACAATTCTTCTGATAACAGGTAAGTTTAACCAGGCTGGAACATAAGCCTCAACTCTAGAGAATGGTCTCAAATTGATGGTTCTGAAAGGATCGTTGAAGTGACCATCCCTGGCAACCAATTCAAATAAGTCATCACTGTTAGAAGAGTCATTAGCCTTCACCTTGTCAGCAACTGCTTGGAGCACATTAGGAGCAATTGGAGTCTCGTAATCAGCTACATAGTATTGAGAAATCAACTTCTGGATCTGGATAGGTTTCAAGGCGTAACAGATCTCGTAGATGATTTCAATGTCGTCCGGAGTATTCTTACGCAACTGCAACAACTTGGCTGCTTGAAGCAAATGGGATAAGTAAGCAGAACCTTCTTGAATTTCGTGTCCCTTACACCACTCCTCCAAACGAGTGACATTGTAGTTCAATTGTAAACCTCTCTTCCACGACAAGAAGTTTCTTCTCATGATCAAGTCATTGAAACAAAGAGCGTCCACAAAACGCAAAAGTTCAATAATAACTTCATTCATGACCTCATGCTCAATGAAGTAAGACTTCATAGACCAGTACACGGCGTTGAAGAAACTCAAGATGTCATCCATCTTATATTGAACTCCAGGAGAGAAAACCTTTGCCAAAAATGGAGAATTTTCTGGAGCCATGAATCCAGGTAACGACTGCGATAACACCACAGCAGAAACTGCCTTCTTTTCAAGATCCTTCTCCATTTTCTTCATCCACATATTGTAGATGTTGTACGAAAGAGATTCAAAATCTTCCTTCACAACTGCTACGAGTTTCAAATATTCATCAAACTCCTCTTCACTCATTTCATGTGAAAGGGTATCGTTGGCAATAATAGTCTGTTGCGCATACGACACAAATGAGTACAACTCATGAGTATTAGAAAGCCAGAAGGCACCGTTTGGAATAACGTCATCATCCTTCAAAGTGGAGACGATTTGTTGAATGGAGGACAACACTTCTCCCAAGAACTCTTCACTCTCCTTAGTTAAACCAAGTCTCCACATATCAGATAAAATGATAATAATGATTCTGGCTGGGAAGAGAACTTCCTTTCTGGTTAAGTCAGCAGCAACTCCAGCTGGTGGAATCTTCAAACCCTTAAGCAAACCTTCCACAATCTCTCTGTGTAGCTGTCTGGAGCCTCTTAGTAAGCGGAACAACTCATCATTGATGTCATCAATGTTGGCATCCTCATCATTAGAAACAGCAATAACTGAAACAGGTCTACCTCCATTTTCAAGGGAAGTAGGAGAGTTCCATGCCAAAGCACTCGAATGACGCTTAGAGCTCATGTTACGTCCCTTAGGGTTGTTAATACCATTTGTAACAACAGCTCCTCTTTGTTGGAATGGTTGTTGAGATTGCAAGGTAGCAAGCTCCTTCTTTAATTGTTCGATATGAGTCTTGAGGTCGACCTCAATGGTATCTCTCCTGACCAAATCAGCCTTAGCCTTGTTCAATTCTTCGATGTTACGTTGGACATCCTGTCTCAAGTCAGCTTGCTCCTTGGATAACTGTTCAATCTTTTGCTCAGCCGAAGTGTATTCCGATTTGATAGACTCTAACTCCTTGTTCAAGGCAACAATTTCGTCTTGGTGTTCCACATTTTGTGAGTCGAACTTTTGGTTGAACTCCAACTCTCTAGTCTTCAAAGTCTCATGAGCGGCACCCTGCTGCTCAAGTAAGCTCTTCAAGCTAGTTATTTCTTCAACTAACTTCTTATTGTCTTGTATCTTGGCTGTCAAAGATTGTGTTAAATCGATAACCTTATTTTCAAGTTGGTAAGAGACTTCCTTCAACTTGTTGACAGACTTAGCTTCAACCTTCAATTGCTGAAGTTCTCTGACAGCAGCTTTTCTTCTGAATGCCGATTGGATAGTAACAACCGAACTCTTCTGTCTCTTGAATTCTCTTCTTGCAGTGTAGCCTCTCCATGCGTTCTGAATAACAACTGTGGAGTGTTCTGTTCTCATCTGAGTATAGTTTCTTCTGGCGTGAAGACCTCTTATAGATTTTTGAAGGACCAAAATGGAGTCGAATGTGTTCTTCACTTGCTTTCTGACCATGTGACTTCTTACAGCAGTTTGGATCAAAACAGCTGCATTGTTCTCTCTCTCTCTCTTGAATTGGGCTCTCTTAAGATGACCACGAATAAGCGCCTGTAAGGTGATATGTGATTCGCGTGTCTGGAGATATTTCTGTCTGTAGAAACGAGCGCGCATGTTCTTCTGGATTATCACAGCAGACTTGTGTAACTTATCAGCTCTTAACTTCTCGAAATGAGCTAACATACCAGCTTTAAAGAAAATTTTTGTGTTACCTAATTGGTATTTTTTCTTGTCATCAATATTGAGCTTAAGAATAGAGTTACATAAACCACTGACAGACTCCTGAGTGGTTTCTCCACTCATCACCTTGATCCATTCATCTGAAGGAACGAGGATATGATATCTGTCAGCAAACTCTACGTAAGACCATCTAGATGGGAAACCAGCACAAGAAATTCTGATAGTTTCAAGAACACCACAAGCTCTCAATTGCGACAACACCATAAGTGAGTCAAATTCCCATGCTTTCTTCTGTTCATTAGGTTTGATACATCTAATATAGTGCACGTTTGTAGAGTCAATGGTCTTCATAAGTTCGATCAACGAATTCTTGAACATGGTACCAAGAGTAGGTTTTTTGCTGGCAGCTGTCTTAACACGAGAACTAGAGTTAGCTCCCTGCTGCTGCTTTGATAATTCCAAGGCTGCTGCATTCTTGTCGATAATTGCAAGAATGGACTGCAATAACTCGTTCGAAGTGTTTTTCATGACATCCAAGTGTCCTTCGCCAACTGTATCTCTGTTCTTTTCAATGAAACCGTCAATGTCGTAGGTAACATCTAAAGCGTAATGACTGACAATGAACTTAGTCTGTCCGAATCTTGGCTTCTTAAATACCTTGTTAGTAGGCTCTTTGTCAAGAGTCAGGTACATCTTGTCTATCCAAGATTGATCGTTACCAGCTGGAAGTCTGGATTCTTCATCCAAGAGAGATAAGATACCTAATTTGTTCTCAATTAATGTGATACAAGGTTGGTTATCAGCAAAATCAATGAATGACCATTCAATTTCTTCCTTGATATATTCTTCTTGTTCTAACTTGAACACATGCTGATTGAACTCCTGTTGAAGCTTTTCATTAGCGTAGTTGATACAGAATTGCTCGAACGAGTTTTTCTCGAAATGCTCGAAACCATAAATATCCAATACACCGATAAATGAGTGAATTCTAGATTCGACATCGGGTGGACAAAGATCGGCATTCACATAATCGACCAACCAGTCAAAGAGAGCCGCATAAATATATTTCGCAAATGAGTCTCTGGCAACAACAGCCAGCTTGTGGTTCAAGTTAGAAATAATCTTTTCAGAACGAGTAGTTATTTGCTTCTTGGTACACCATTTTGCAAAGTTAACTGGGTCTATTCCTAACAATTCACATGCCTTGACCAAGTTTGGTTCGTCTGAGCTTAAATGAGCGTCGTTTCTAGTTGCCGCAATGTCTATGTTACCGATATGAAGAAGAGCTGCCATGATCTTGTAAATTTCGAACTGTGTGTTGTCTGTGATACCGATCAACGACAACGCATCGCGGGTTATCTGGAACTCAGCAGAATCATCTATACCATCAATGACGGGTTGCCCACCTTGGTTGGTATACTTGTAGTCCTCGGCTGAGGATAAACCAAGTTTGGCCTTATCGTCATCGTTCATACCAGCGAGGATCTGGTAGAAGATATGATAGTTTCTTTCGGTTTCTGGTTGGAATACAAGTCTCGATCTTTCCAAGAGGTAGGTTCTGATACGAGCACCAATGATAGATGTGGATTTGTCAAACAAGATCTCCAAGTATTTACCGAAACGAGACGAGTTGTCATTTCTGGTCGTCTTGGCGTTACCGAAGGCCTCCATAATAGGATTCGTAGCTAAGATCTGCTTCTCGACATCTGACATATCAGACTTGTGTTCTGTTCCTATGTTATGTTGCAATTCACTTTCTTCTTCGACAGAGGCAAAGTATCTCATGATATACTTAGCACTGACAGTCTTACCTGCACCGGATTCACCAGAAACAACGATAGTCTGGTTTTCTCCATCTTCTTTCATACATCTGTAGGCATCTTCGGCAATGGCAAAAAGATGGGGATCAAGTTCTCCTCTGCGCTTTCCGGCGTATGCTTGCACGATGTCTTGTGAGTAGAGCTGGTCAACACGCTGAAACGGATTCGTGGCGATTAACACGATACCAGAATATGTATAAATGTTCAATTGAGAATAACGCAATTTGATTGCATGCAACACAGCGGGTTCATTCAAGTATGACAAGGAAGTAAGATCCTCAGCAGCCTCAAGAATCGGAGGGTTTCTGAGTGGAGGAAGCTTTTCATTATCTTCGCTCAAATGATCTGTTTCCACTGTGAAGGTGACGTTCAGGTCTGTTTCGGACTCAAACACGATGGTGTGTTTGCCGGAGTCCAGCACATTGGACTTCACGGTTGTTCCGATCCAACCTAGGGTCTCATCTGGATACCAACAGCGAGTGCCGACGTCATATGCGGAGACCATTTTGTGAGGGGGTATAATTTGCGGTGGTAACGGATGGGATCAACTCAACAGTGATTAAGTCGATGATAAAATAGATGATCTCAAGCTGAATTACTTCGTTTCAAGGTCTTTTGGTCCGTAGCAGATCAGGGATTCCCGTTGCAGTGGCTACTGTAGTATACGGGATGAAGCCTGTGATCTGAGTGTTTCCAATGTCTATCTCGATTTCCAGCTCTGTGTCTATAGCGGCAGAACGTCGAGAGGGTCGAATGGGGAGAAAAACAGGCCGAATCCAATGAAGCTATTCCTGGGCGATTCTAGTGGGTTGAGCGAGTGAAACCACCGGGTCGATAATGTGAACCGTTGAGTTAACGTGTTCAGATCAGATTGGCAGCAGTCAAACGACAACAAGCAAAACAACCTATTAATCTAGGCGGTTCTTGCGTGGCGGCTGGGAAAAAAGGGCCGGGATGCGGTTTCTGGCGTGGTATATCGTTGGTAGCCGTGCTAGTATACACTTAACACCACTTGGGACTATCAAACACTGGCTCTGGAAGTGTTGTATGCTACCAGAAAAGACTGGTATTTACTGAATTCTCAGGAACGCACTCGCATTTTTTCCTTCTTGATCCACACAGAGAAAAACTGTAGACGCCAAAAAAGGGCGAGGCCCTCTGGGTGAAAGTGGGGCCCGTGCCGCAGCGGTGAGACCAGTCGAGAGGAGTTGGGCTGAGACGCGGGAATAGCAGGTTACGGGGTAGGAGTGCTGTGAGAGTGTTGTTTAGGCGAGGTGTTATTGCACTTTACCACCGGCCAAAAGAGGCACTTACAGGTTGCACTGGACACAGGTTGTTATGGTGAGAATTGTTGTTGAATACGAGGAACTTGGGCGTGTAGGGGCGGTGTGCAGGAGGAGTGTGTGTGCAGGGGAAGAGTGGTGAAGTACGTCCCTGGGTGGAGCCTGAAATGGCGGGAAAGAAGCTGGAAAACACCTGGAAATCGCCAGAAAATGGGCTGAATGATATGATATCGGTGATATAAGACTGTTGAGAGCGAAATGGCCTTGAAGTTTGCTTCTCGTTCTCTGTTTCGGCACCCATTGGCCCAATGTACCTCTCCAAAACCTTCTCTTCGAGACGAGGTAAAGCACAATCAAGACGCGTTTAGTGTAAATATTAAACTTACACAAAGCGGCCGGTTGACCAGTAGACGAAGATTCAAGCTTGAACTGAGCTTGTTTCAGGACACCGAACACTAGTCGCACACAGGAAGTTCGGTTTGATCCAGATAATAAGTTATTTTGTGCTATCCTAGGTCATGACAGCAGAAGTCGTTGGACGGTAAATGGCTTAGGAATGGGTTGGAAAACTGGGCCCGTGCCGCAAAAACTGGAAAGCTCCGTGCCGCAGCGGAGCAAGAAATTGCATATGTTCCTGAATTATGCCTCGGCTACGGGCTTGATTATGGTTTCATAATTTTGGCTGCTGAAGAAGTTCTTCTACGAGTGAACATAACGAGCTTTTAGGGAGTATATAGCTTCCTTTGAAATCGTTGGGGGAGAAGGTAATTAGGATCAATCAACAAACTGTCTTCGAAGTACCCCATAGCCACAACGGAGGGCATTTCACGGATTTATCCGCTTCATGAAGAACCCCACTAAACAGCTGTGTACGTTTGACTTTGTACCCCCCACTTGGTCAATAACTACTGCCAAGTGGACCCAACCTGCCCACCGCTAGTTGGAGTCGTATCCTGACTCCGATCACCACTGAGCCCAAGCCTTGCGACCCCCAACTCTCCTAACAAACTCTAAAGACCGCTGCGGATCCTGCTTCCGAATCGGGACTGTTCCAAGCTCAAACACCTTAGCCGCAGCGTTGAATCCAACCAATTAACCGGCCACCCTTTGTCATGGATGGCTCGATAACACCTACATATGATATTGTGGGGTTAATGAAAGGAGCTTACCGATCCTGTGCAGCATATCCGAATGAAATGTGCATTGTTGAGGCGACAATGTATGTAAGTTAGGATGTTCTGATGGTGTAGACTTGTAGGATGTACAGTGCACAGTGTAAAGTGCATAGTATGTATATATATAATAGTGGGGTGAACTGGAAATTTGGGGATTCTCTGGTGTTTTACTCTTCAGACACCAAGTATCAGTGCTAGGCAACTCCATCACAATGCTTGATATTGAAGAAGTTAAAAAACACAACACAAGGAAGGACTGCTGGGTAATCATCCATGGTAAGGTCTATGACGTCAGCGACTTCGTCGATGAGCATCCAGGAGGGTCTGGAATTATCCTTAAGTATGCTGGTAAGGATGCCACCAAGGCATTCGATCCTATCCACCCAGGAGACACATTGGACAAGTACTTGGCACCAAAGTACCATCTTGGTCCAGTGAGCATACCACCCAAAGTGCCAAAAGTCGCTTCTCTGAAGGCACCAGCACCTGCTCCGCTTTCTACCCCACCATCATCAGGGTCCGAGACTGTTGATGAATATGATGTTGAATATGACGAACAAGATGACAAGGCACCAATACCAGCCCCCAACACCTCTTCTACTACAGTAGCCACTGTAGCACCTTCTGGCAAGAAAACGCTTAATGCCGCTGACTATGGGGATGGTGATGAGTTTGAGGACTATGACGATGAAGAGGACGATCCTCCGTCGCAAGCGGAATTACAAAGACGTCAAAAGAAGTTGGATAAGCCGGACTTATCTCAAATGTATAATTTGAACGATTTTGAATTCGTCGCTCGACACACAATGGAGAGGACAGCATGGTCGTACTACTCGTCTGGGTGTGATGATGAAATCACATTACGTGAAAACCACGCTTCTTATCATCGTGTGTTCTTCAAGCCTCGTGTATTAGTAGATGTCACCAACATTGATCTATCCACAACAATGTTGGGCACAAAGGTGTCTTCTCCTTTCTATATTACTGCAACTGCATTAGGAAGATTGGGGCATAAAGATGGTGAAAAAGTCTTGACTAGAGCAGCTGCCAAGCAAGACATTATTCAAATGATTCCAACATTAGCATCTTGCTCTTTCGACGAAATTATGGATGAGGCCAACTCAGAACAAACCCAATGGTTGCAATTATACGTCAACAAAGACCGTGAAATCTGTGAAAAGATCGTTCGTCATGCCGAAGAAAGGGGAGTCAAGGGATTGTTCATCACTGTAGATGCTCCACAATTGGGACGTCGTGAAAAGGACATGAGATCAAAGCAAATCGAGGACTTGAGTCATGTGCAAGGTGACGATGAAGAGGCCGATCGTTCACAAGGTGCAGCCCGTGCTATTTCGTCTTTCATTGATACTAGCTTGAACTGGAATGATATTAAATGGTTCAGATCGATCACTAAGATGCCAATTATATTGAAGGGTATTCAAACCGTGGAAGATTCCCTCTTGGCTGTTGAGCATGGCGTAGATGGTATTGTGTTGTCGAACCATGGTGGTAGGCAATTGGAGTTCCTGAAGCCACCATTGGAGGTATTAATTGAGTTGATGCCAATCTTGAAGCAAAGAGGATTACAAAACAAGATAGAAATCTATTTAGACGGAGGAGTTAGAAGAGCTACTGATATTTTGAAGGCTATTTGTTTGGGTGCAAAAGGAGTTGGTATCGGAAGACCATTCCTTTACGCGATGTCGACTTACGGAGATGCCGGAGTGTTCAAGGCGATCCAGATCTTGAAGGATGAAATGATCATGAACATGAGATTGTTGGGAGTGACTAGCATCGACCAATTGAGTGAAAAGTACGTCGATACCAGACACTTCCAGAGCAGGTACTTACCAGAAGATAAGTTATTTGGTGCCGTATACGAGCCCTTGGTTAGCCCGGCGTTCAAGGACAGCAAATTATAGTTTATAGTTTCAATACGGATATATAGAATGTACTCCTATTGCATTGTTCTAGAAAACTAAATGATGTAGAGAAGCTCTAGGATTAGGCGTGAATCCGCCCGTAACCTAGAAAAGTTGCAGCAAGATGTAGATCCTGAATTTGTTTTGCGGCAATTAATTGAACTAGCATACCCGGGAGGTAAATTCAAGACTGGCTGCGATTGCGATAGCAAGTCGCCTGGTACCCAGGTGAAGTCACATACAGTATTTTCCAACCAAAATTCGCACCCCCTTTAACAATAATTCGTTCACTAAAGATTTAAGCTGGCGCCGAAGTCATACAAATTAAGGCGCACAGAGACTCTTGGAGTTTACATTTTCTAGTTGCTGAAAACTACCTTACTGTTGCCAAAGAATACGTTTGCCTTTGAAGAAAAAGGTTCTGAAGAATACAAATTATGGCGCCAACAAATGACAAAGTTAGCAC